>PVJA010011958.1:0-47500 GCA_004027025.1 Myocastor coypus
AAAAAAAAAAAAAAAAAAAAAAAAAAAAAAAAAAAAAAAAAAAAAAAAAAAAAATTAAAAAAAAAAAAAATAAATAAATAAAATGATCAGATGAAAGAGGAGACTACATTGCAGTTTCAAAAAATTGATGTACATTCTCAGGAAAAGCACATAATTTCATTTTGGTGTATGTTCTACTGGAAAAACTAACATGACATTTAATGAGTTATTGTCATTGTTTAGATCTAAAATGTCCACCAAATGCCTCATCCATTTGGAAGGTGTTGACTTTGGTGCTTTAGTCACTTTCCTCATGGGCAGGATGCAAAGCCTGGCACCCATGACGTGAGGATGAGGGTTATTCTGGCTCATACTCCATAGAGGTCTCTGTGGTCAGCTGTCTCCAAGGCAAGGCAAGGAGAGCTGCTCAGAAAGAGCAAGGCAGGAGCTGGACAGGGAGAGAAGCCTTCCCAGTCATGCCCTAGGGACCTGCCTGCCTCTCAGCCAGACCCTGCTTCCTAACTACAAGTCAGCTAAAAATTCCCATAATTAAATCCTTTCCAGAGACACTACTTGTGTACATAAGGCTCTGAACATCTTGATATAAACCACAGTGCTTGGCACATTCCCTGTGTACCCTGTATCACACAGGTCAGGAGAACAGAGAAGTTTTATGAAAGGCCGACCAAGACTTACAGTTGGGCTATTTTAAATGGTCAATATTGCATAGAGAAAGATCTGTTTGCTTACTGGTTCACCTTGAGAGCAGCCTAGAAGAGATATTTTTCTTTATCCAGTACTATTAGAAATTCTGAGACTTCAGAGTTCCATTAAGAAGAAGACAGACTTTTTTTTTTTTTTCTTTTCTTTTCTTTTTTGTACGGGGTCTCACTACTGACTCAGTGATCCTCTTGCTTCTACCTCCCAAGTGCTGGGATTACAGGTGTGTGTCACAGCCACAGGAACCAAACCCTGGTCCCTGAGCTTCCCTAAGCAAGCCCTTAGTCCCCTGAGCTATTACTGCTGGCCCTGAAAAAGACAGACTTAACTCTCTACTGTCTGAGATAACAAGTCAGAAGCCAAGGAAAGAAGAGGAGTGGGGTTGGGAAAAGAAGGGAAAATGCCCAAGAGATCATTCAGAAAACAGAAAGTGAATAGGGGAGGCCAGAGAAGAGAGACTTCTTGATACACAATTATACAGATTCTTGGTGCAAGGAGAAAAATAAAGCACCGCCCTGTAGCCTCTTGCTTCTGTGCAGCCTGGAGTGTTCTTTAGCAAGGTTTTATTTCTGGTGGTGAACTGCTCCTTCCCACCCTTCCCAGTTTTTAGGGCACTGATAAGAGTTTGCATCTACAGTGTACATGGCATGGTTCTTCGGTGCTGTGCTTGTCTGTGCACAAGACAGTGCTGCTTGTTCATTCTGAGGGCACACATAATTTTCTATTCACAGGATAGTTTTATACTAACCCCATCTCTGTTCACTCTAGTTTTTGGACTCTGTAGGTGGAGGCTGCTGATTGAGGCTATGGAGTGGCCTCAGTGGCATGCATAGACATGGCCCTTGGGCCTCCACATCATAGACTGACTGTTCAGTCTCTAATAGAGTGTAGGCTGCAGTCTGAGTTGGGCTCCAGCCAGTGTTCCTGTGCTTATAGACCATGAAGAATAAAAAGTGTGCATATGACATCTTCACTCAGCCTCAATCATTTTATCTATAAAATGGGAAAAATAATTTCTCTTTCATAGTATGATTGAGAGGATTGGTGACCATAAATATGTGAAGTAGTTAGCCCAATAACTAAAAAACTAAACTCTCTTTGGTAGCCTCAGTCTGAATGCCTTCCTGCTGCTGTAACTCCTATATGTGCCACTGGGGCCAGGTAACAAACAGCTGATTGTAGTCCAGTTTAAGAAGTGGACAGCAGAGGCTTCCTTCACAACGAGTGGGTGAATAGCTATACAGATGTTCATGGAAAGTTTTACACAGTACACAGGCAAGGCAAGAATATTGCCACCCCTCACATACCAGAGACTCGAAGCCACCTATGCCTGGTAAATGTCTGTCTGAGTCCAAGTCTGAGTATGAGTTTAACCATCTCTTCACCGCTAGTCCAGGGTTGTACCTTCAACAAAATGGCCTTCTTTCTGAATGACATCTTTATCATGTTATTCCACTCTCAGAGATCTTAAGTGTGCCCATATGTTTCTACAGCTAGTGATCTGGCCTTCATTCTTTATGTCTTCAGTTATCTTAAAGTTTTATATACTGTGATGCATCCCATTTGGCTTTGGGGGAAATGCCAAGAAACTTTCTCTGTGGGCCTAAAAATAAGAATGCTGAGTCATTTCCTTTGTTGCTGTTTGAATTTCCATATAAAGTGATCAACCAAGCACACCTTGGCTGGTCTAGCAAGAGCACTCACTTCCTACAGGTTAATACTGGTGACATTAGTCACTGTCCAAGAGCCGAGGTGAGGTAGGCAATCTGTAAAATTTTTATTGACTTCATCTGTAAAAAAATAAATAAATAACTGGAGTCATAACAAGGAATAAGAGGCTCAAGGGCTGGAAGTTACTCCAACAGATTTTACAGCATCTGTTTTGAAGACGATTTAAATGGACCAGAACTCTGAGAATACTAAAAGGCAAGCAGTTTGGAGTTCTTAATTGTTCTACTTTATCCTCACTAAAGCTAGTCATTGCTTTTCCAATTGTGGATTTTTTTTTCTTTTAACAGCCTGGCCTAATCCAAAAATTATAGCTTGACTTATTTATTTATTTTTTTTTTTAAAGAGAATTTGTGTTTTGAATGAAAACCAATTTTTGGAAATTTATTTGAAAAAATTCTTCTTTCAGATTTTTTTCCCCTACAATGGCATTCATCTACATAGAAAACAGAAAAGGAGCCACCCGGATATTTTAGAGGTGAGTACTGGTGTAGGAATCACTGCCTCTGACTCCGTTTGCGTCTCTGGCTAGCACTGAGGGGCAATGCTCCAGCAGAAGACTTTCCTTCGAACTCTGGGTATTCAGTGACTAAGGTTTAATCTACACCCCAGGCATCTGACCTTCTAGTTTTATAGCTTGCCAACTGCCCAGAGAACTCTGCTGAGATCTCTGTGTTTTCATGACAGACAGCGGCATATGGAACGTGCTGGAATAACTCTCCCTCGGACTGTAATTGACTGATGGGCAGAAACCCTGCCTCCTACTCAGCTATAGAGTGTGTGCCTCTCAGTGCAAAGGTCTTATCAGATTTACTGGCCAAGGTACCATCAGCCTCAAGGCAAAATTAACACATGGAACTGAAAATACTCTGCTTTCCTGCAGGCACCAACTATATTTTATTTCATTTTATTTATAGGATCATATTCCTTAATCCCAGAGTGCATAATGTGCTCATGGATTGATTGTCTGAAAAACATCTCTAAGTTAGTTAATTTGTGGTCATGCAGTGGCTGCATTTCTCCTTCTAACTGATGGCCTGGAGTCCTGTGAGTATGTGAAAGCAGACGTCAGCAAGACAGTGTAGCACCCTAGGGAAGATACTGGCTTTGCAGCCAGATTACTTGAGTTTGAATTCTTCTGCACAAGTCCTTAGCATTGCTATGCCTCAGCTTCCCCACCTATAAAATCAGGACAAGAGCCAAACCCAACTCATCAGGTTCTTATGAAGATTAAATAAAATACACACTCTAAAAAGTGCAAGTGCTTCAAGTAGCTCCTGCAACACAGGGTGCACTACCTAAATCAAATGTATCACCAGGAAGCTAAGATTTTGGGCAGCTTCTCTTTCTTCTGATGCTCTTGACCTTGAGCGCAGCTTTTCATTCCTGCTGTCTCCATCTTTCCTCACCCATGCTTTCAAGGCACCCCTGTGGGAAGACCAGCAGGTTGAGAGGCACCTTTCAACTCTGCTGTGAAAAGGTGGATGCTTCCGTGCCAAGGGCCCTGTGTCCTACCTGCCCACATGTGGAGCACAGGAAGGAACATTTTTCCCTGTGTGGGAGGCATTCAAGTTCGAAGGGGATGGCTGATGGTGTTATTTTTGTTTCTCACAAATGTGGATGTTTAAAATAGTACTTTATTCAATTGGCATTAGTGACACATGGACTATGCATAGCAGCAGAAATGGGCCTGGCAGGTGATAAGGGCAATACCGCACCAAAGCTAGGCCGTGGATCTTCTCCGACAGTGCCCAGGCACTGCTCAGAGGGTGGCCAACACAGACCCCCTCCGTGGGTGCCTGGCAGACATGGCACAGTCGTGGGCTCCTCTGCAACGCTGTGGGCCAGGGCCCAGGAGCAGGGCTCCTGGCTCCGCTCCCATGGGCATGCCTGCGGCTCCTGTTTCCTCTCTGAACCTCCCTCCAAGCCGCACTGTACTTACAAAGGGTAAGCATAGTCGTTGTTCTTCTCTGTGGACCTGGAATGCAGCCAGCGTAACCTAATCGTGAGCCTGCAGCTCAGGCTATATTTAATTGGGAGTTTATTGTCTTGCTACGGTTTTAAAGTTTAAGGAACCGTTTTTGAGATGGAGTAGATATTGTAGGGATTTGAAGCAGTGTACATATTGCCCTAGGTGCTCTATTTTACTGACTATAATTTAACATGTATGTAAAGCATTAAGTTTAAGCTGTTTGAAAACTGTTTATACCCTGAGTAACTAGAGTAGGCATTCTAAAGGGGATTCTTCCTATTTTGAAACAAACAGGTTATAGCTCTCAGAGCATAGCTTTGCTGGGAAAAAAAGATTTTATTTCTATGAAAAAATTTTACTACTGGAACTCTTCTGATTTGGCTCTCCAAAAAGAAACAAAATGCACGAATTTTGAGGCATATATAAAGGTATCATATAAAATGAAGACTTTTGTGAACTATTTCCAAGTGTTCTTAATTAACTGGAAACACAATACATTTGAATTTTGTTTCAGAACAAAGTAAAAACTGAGAGGTTTTTAACAGAGTTTGGAGAGATACTGCAACGCACAAGAAAGGACCACGTACCCGCTGGACATCTCTGCCACAGGTGACATAGAACATCATTTTAAACTGGGACCCACATGCTTCTCCACCCCCACCCTTCTCTTGCCATCTCTCAGAGCCTCCTTCGCTCTACCCTCAAGTGTGTTTTCGATATGGCTAGGGAATGGACACTAAAAATATTTCAGGAATGACGTGACCCTCTCTCTTCCTATCCAGGAAAGGGATAATACTTTAGGAGAAGCAGCTCATGCTTTCTTTTCATTTCTGGGAATTCAAGGGGTCGACCTACGGAAGCTGCTGCTTCCGGAGCTGATGGCACTTGGGTCTCCGGCTGTGCACAGTGCCAGGTCAGCTGCTGGACAGGAAAGCTCAGCTGCAGGACGCTGGCCGTGGTCTCCGACAGAGCTGCGGCCCCTGGGGCCTCAAAGCCCCTCGGCAACCTGGTTCCTCCAGCTGGCCCTGGTCAAGACACCCGGGCTGAAATCCTGGGAGGTGGCAGTAGAGACAGAAGTGCCCATAGCCCCCGCCCACGGGGCCCCACTGTCCCTCCAGGACAGTTCGGTCACTCCACACCGCCTCTTCCTGTCACTTAGAGCCAAACGAGGACTCAGGATGGAAGACACCGGTAGGGTGACCGTAGGAGAGCCGGCCAGCGGTTCTGGAGACAGCGGGCCGCAGTCTCGGACAAGCGCCCTGGAGACAGGTGCACATCAGGATAGTCCCAGGGCCGCGGCCCTACAGGACAACCCGGCTCCATCCTGGGCCAACCCTGCTGCTCTCCTGGACTCAGGGCACCCATCCTGCTCCACCTCTTCTTCCTCTTCCTCGTCCTCCTCTTCCTCAACAGCAGACGCAACAGAAGACCACTGCCTCCCAGGGCCGAGCGGCTCCCCAGCGTCCCCTGGAGCCCCGGCCACCTCCTCCTCGTCCCTCGGCTTTGATAGCGACGGCGAAGCGGTCGGGGGAGGGGCGCGGGGGCGCGCGGGGGGGCCGAGCGGTGGGGGCTCACGGGTCCCCCCCGGGGACGAGGACGCGCACTACATCACCACGCGCGGGATCCAGCCGAGCGAAGTGGAGCAGGACGCTGACTTCGACGTGGGGCTGGCTGCCCGCTGGGACTTCGAGGACAACAACGTGATCTACTCCTTCGCGGACTACGCCTCCTTCGGTGGCAGCGACGAGACCCCAGGGGAGGTCACCACGGCCACCGAAGAGGACGAGGACAACAGCTGCTACCTCAGCACCCCGCCCAGTCCAGCCGCCCCGCGCTCGCCCAGCCCGGCCAGCAGCGACCCTGGGCGCGCGCAAGCTATAAAGGCGCAAGCCCCGGGGCGCGCCCAGCAGAGCCCCGCGCGCGCCGCCGGGCGTGCGGGCGCCATGAGCCTCCGCGTCCCCGCGGCCGCCGCCCGCTTGCAGCCCCGCGGCGGGGCGGTGCGCGCCCGGGAACCCACCGACCGCTCCAGCGGGGCCTCGAGCGCAGTGAGCGAGCTGGACGACGCAGATCAGGAGGTGCGCAGCCTCACGTCGCGCGCCTTCCGCAGCCTAGCCTACCCCTGCTTCGAGGCGCTGCGCATCAGCTCGCGCGAGTCCTCGGCAGCGCTCTCCGAGGCCGGCTTTGGGCGCTGGTCCACTTTCTTGGACCTGAAATGCGGCGGTGTTGGTGCGCGCGTGGAGCAGAGCCTGCTCCGAGGTAGTGCGGCGGGAGCAGCAGCGAGGCTGAGGCAGGATGGCGCCGAGCGGCCGCGCGCACAGACCCGGAGGTCGCAGAGCAAGGCGCT
Source organism: Myocastor coypus (assembly GCA_004027025.1). Lineage (NCBI taxonomy): Eukaryota > Metazoa > Chordata > Mammalia > Rodentia > Myocastoridae > Myocastor > Myocastor coypus. The sequence goes on from PVJA010011958.1 coordinate 6,744, forward strand.
GGAGTTCGTGGTCAGCAAGGTGGAAGGGGAAATCAAACACGTGGAGACGCCGCTGTGTTTCCAGGGCGGGCCGCGCGTGGTTACCGTGTTGGAGCCTCTCGGTCTGTGCAGGGAGAGCAAGACTAACGCCACCCGGAACACCGGTCCCCGAGCAGACGGCGTGCACCCGAAGTCCACGTTCGCGTCCAGTCTGCTCAAGAATGTCATTTCCAAGAAGATGCGGCGCGAGCATGAGTTCCGCATGGAGCGCGGTGAGGTCGGCGACACGTCCTCTGAGCCTGAGGCCGGGCCGGGGCCCGAGCGTACGCGCGGCCTTCAGCGTCAGAGCTCACGCATGTCCGAGGCGGGTTCTGAGGTCTCGGGCGGTGGGACGCGATCCCCGGTGTTTCAGGCCCGCGCGCCACGAGAGGCTGGGAGGGTGCCGTCAGACAGCGGCTCCCAGGGCGCCCTGCTACGCAGCCGGAACAGCGCGTTCCGCTCTTGGGGAGACCAAGACCTCGCCGCGCTGGAGGAGGAGGTGAACGCTGGCGGGAGGCCAGGGCCGCGCGCGGCGGGGGACTGGAGGGCGGACCTCGGGGAGATCTCCGCTGGAAAGGCCACCCTCATGTCTCGCCTCTTTGTGCCCGGCATTCAGCAGGCGCCCAAGGACAGGCCGCCGGGAAAGCAGGCTACTAAGCACGCGGCGGCGCAGACGCCTCCCGCCGCCGCGCGGGCTCGGGCGCCCGAAATCAAGATCCGTCTGGGCAGCGTGCGGCAGCCGGGCGCCGACTTCAGTATCGCGCAGCTCCTCACACCGCGGCTGGCGGGCGGCACCTCCAACCCTGCCAAGGCAGGTGACGACGGAGGCAGAGCACCGCCCAGGTCGTTTCGAGGGGATGGTCTGGACAAAGTGCCGCAGTTCCAGGTGCGAGACGTTAGGGACAAGTCCAAGGCACAGGGCCCACTCCATCAGGTTAGAGACGTGAGGAAGCTCATCAAAGGGTCTGGCGACAGCGGCGACAAAGGCAGCATTACCCCAGAGCAGGCGATGGCGGGGCCCCGGCCGCACAGGTCGCTGTCGCCTGTGGTGATCACATGCCAGGCCGTGGCGAACCTCAAGGAGGACCGCGCGGGCCGAGCGCCAGGGCAGGGCGCGGCGTGTGGTGGGGCGGCGGGCGCGACTTCCCCCGAGGGCACCGTGCTGGTGCACCGCGCATCGGGCAGGCTGCCTGTGGCCACCATCGCGCCCAACAAGCCAGAGCAGGGCTCCTACCTGCCCGTGCTCAAGATCGTCACCAAGACCTCTGCTCGGAAGACCCCTGAGCGGCCCCGCGAAGAAGAACCGCGGGAGGAGCGCAGGGGTTCGGCCCCCGCACGCGGTGCCTTGGAAAAGCTGACTGCCGCAGTGAGGTCCATGGAGGAGCGGTACAGCCTTGGCGGCAGTGCGTGGAAGCGCAGGAGTGACCCCCTGCCCGGGATGGCCGACAGCCACGTGCTGCCACTCGTCGCCAGTGAGGAGAGGGATGCGGCGGCCGCGAGGCGAGAGGGGGACCCTGGGAGGTCGACCAGGACCTCCGGCGAAGCAGAGGCGCGCGGTCAAGCAAGCCGGACCCTGCGGCGCAGAAACTCCAATCCCGGCGCCGACAGCGTGTCCGCGCGCGCCGCTGCCTTTGAGAACCTCGCGCGCGAGCGGCCGCGGTCCTTATACGTCCCCGGAGGAGCCGAGCGCACTCAGCCTCTCGCTCCGCTGCCTGGAGGCCGACAGGTGTCCACGGTGAGCGCCACTGGAGGAATAGCTGGCAAGTTCCCGCAGGGGTCCTCCGCAGACAGCAGCAAGCCGCAAGGTACCCGGTCCCCCAAGCCTTCCACTACCCAGGCGCCCCCTGACGAGATGCCCTCCCGGAAGGGCGGCCCGGCGCCAGAGAAGGGCACCGGCGACGGTGATAACTACCTGGCTGTGCCCCTGCGAGCCGAGCCACCGGGGTCCTCCGCGCCCTCTCTCTGCAGCCTGCCCCCCCTGAGCGCCCGCAGCCAGGCCCCTGGGAGCCCCAAGGGCGCCCTGGTTAGCGGGACCGGACGCCCTGCCTGGCGCACCAAGCCGGAGCGTCCCCGGGAGGCTGCAGCCGCCCCCACGGGCCCACGCAGCCCAGAGCGCGCGCCGACGGCGGTGTATCCTCAGCCACCACAGTTCCCACTGGGCGCGCATCCTCAGCTGCTCTGCTTCTCCCCTCCTAGCCTGCCTGGCCCCGCAGCCTCGGCCGGTGTTCCTGCTGGGGTCCCGGCCGACCCTTTCTCGCAGCCAACGGCGGCACCGCAGACGCAGCGTAAGATGCTGTTGGACGTAAGCACCGGCCAGTACTACCTGGTAGACACGCCGCTGCAGCCCGCCACGCGCCGGCTCTTTGATCCCGAGACCGGGCAGTACGTGGATGTGCCAATGACCTCTCAGCAGCAGGCCATGGCGCCCATGTCGCTGCCAGTGCCGCCCCTGGCACTCAGTCCTGGGGCCTATGGGCCCACCTACATGATCTATCCCAGCTTCCTTCCCACCATGTTGCCCACTGGTGCTCTGCACCCAACGCCCATCGCGCACGCGCCGGGGGGCAGCGAACTCGGGGTTGCGGCTGAGCCCCCCAGCAAAGAGGCAGCGGCCGCAGTGGCCTTCTCTGAAGCCCCCTACTTTGTGGCCGCCGGCCAGTCTCCAGTTTCTCCATCCTCCTCGGCCCCGTCGTCCACAGCACAGCTCGTGGGGGCCAAAGGCTTCACTCAACTGCACCCCAAGCCTGTTATCAGCATCACCTCTCAGCCCCTGGGGCCGCGGCTCGTCGCGCCACCCTCCTTCGACGGCACCACAATGAGCTTCGTGGTGGAGCATAGATGACGGAGCACAGAAGCAGATGGGCAACTGCTGGTGAGTGTTTTACCCCCAGGATTGGGCCTGCAAGAAGGAGCAGCACAGCTTCTCCGATGGCAGCGAGACTGGCAAGGCAGGAGAGGCTGCCTCTAGAGTCAGGCATTTCCGAACAATGCCCCCAAAGCCCATTTTTGAGGGAGCTGATGTTTATGGCATGTGACTCCCTCACCCACCCCACAGTGACCGGCCAGGCTTTCCCCTTGGCCCTTGCAGATTGGAGATTCTTGCTGCCAGAGAAGGGAAGAGGGAAGAGAACTTTCCATCTGCCCTTGCCGCATTTGGAAAATGTTGGAAGAAGGAGGAGGGAGTTGGGTCTGTCTGCGGAGGACCGAGGGCCCCAGATCAAAGGGAACACTGGCATGCGTGCTGCCCAAGGAGGAAAGTGAGGCAGAGTAATATTTTCTTGTTTGGATATCTTTCCAAAATCAACAGAAATGCTTCACTTCTCTTCCTATCTCCTGCTGCAAATGCCTTATACAAAGGCAATCCTTTGCATAAGGATTCTTTCTTTCTTTCTTTCTTTCTTTCTTTCTTTCTTTCTTTCTTTCTTTCTTTCTTTCTTTCTTTTTTCTTCCTTTCTCTTTGTATCTTGACTTCTGGTGATTTTCCCTAGGCAAGTCAAAGCTCTTTACTGTATCTCACGCTCATAAACACGCATGCATGCACATATGCACACACAGGCATGCACACAGTTTGACCTCACTGAGGGGCAATTGGGAACGCAGTTGCTCTAGGGCAGGGTGACCCTCGGATCTGGGGCTGCTGCAACTGAATTAAGAGCTCCTGCATCATCCCTGGAGGCCCTCGTTTGATGATCTCTAGAAGAGAATTCTTGTAGTAAGCACTTTGGGAGAAAACCAGATAAAAGGTTTTCCAGTTGCTTAGGCTAACCTGCCCTCTGACAGAGTCCTTGATGTAAGTTCCCCAGAGAGATGGTCTAAGCCAGGATTTCTCAGGCCAAATATAGGAGGAAGGCAAAGATCTTCAGGCAGCAGCAAGCAGGTGACAGAACTGTGAAGAAGGACTTGCCCCTTGGACTGTCATGCTCTTCAGAGTGAGAAAGGTTGGGACTGCAGGTGCTTCCAGGACTCCTCTCCTGAAGTCACACTGAATGGAAAAAGAAGGCAGAGACAAGAGAAATCCTACTTGCATTTCTAAAATAGAGATAATTTTTTTCTGCTCCTGTATTTTACTGAAAAGAAACAGAATATTACCACTTTGTACAAGTAACAGCCTTACGTTAGGAATTAGGATCCCTGGAACTACTCGAATGACAAAGTAGCATTCACGTGTCTCAAGATGTCTCTCCCTTGGCCATGTCTAAATGTCAGATGCCAGCATAGTATATTTCAAACCAAGGACACTTAATTTATTTGCACATCATCACATTTATTGAACTGTCAGGCAACTCGAGAAACTGTTCATATTTCCTTGTGACTTTTCTAAGAATTCAAATGCAAGTACAAATATCATTTTAGTTGCAATCCAGAAACTGATCATTGAATTGCCCCTTTCCAAGAGTCTGCAACAGGCATGCAGGCATTGTATGATAATCATAAATAAGGATGACGTGGGAGGTTAAGAACACGTGATGCATATTTTTTTGGTGTAGAAAATAAAAAATTCTGTATTCATGGGGATGAGAACCAGAGCTGAAGATTAATTTTGCCAAAGAAAAAGAGTAGACTGTAATCCAAAGGGTTCTAACCTCTTGGGCAGGTGATATGTGCACCTGGGGTATGGGAAGACAGGACAGGTGCAGATGAGGTGACACTTGCCATGACACACTTGTGTGCTCCATCTTCTTCCCACCCACTGGAGAATTAGGTGTGTAGGTGTTTCCTCAAAAGCAGGTATAAGTCAGAGTTTTGTGGGATTAAGATTTGACAGTGATCTTTGAAGTTTTCCTTTTGGGAAGTACAAGCTTTGTTTTTAGTAAAGAGCTGTAAGGATAAAAGGCAGATGCTGGCTTCTTGATTTACATAGTCTCATATGGAGAATAGTTTAGCTTTTTGTGTCCATGTTAAAAAAAAAAAAAAAAAACTTGTTACCTAAGCTCAGATATGAACTAAAATTTTTAAGACTTACCCTAAAACTTCACTTTCCCAGAAAAGTCAGGTAGTTTAGGGAAAAATATATGAAGTTCCTTTCTCTGGATGATAAATTTTTGAAGTATGATTCAAGTATTTCAAAACGCCTATGGTTGATTCTTTGGATAATCTTAAAAGAAGTTTAAAAGGTCAGCCTTTCCTCTTTAATCAGCCTTGTATCAGGGATTTTCCTGGCATAAGGACTTTTGGTCTCAGTTTCACTGTAGAGTCATGCAAAAATCTGATTCAATCACAGTACTCCACAGAGAACTATAAGGACTTTGCTGAGGGCCCTGTAGAGCTGGCTTCCCCCGAGTCACACTGCCCTCCCTGCAGCCACCCTCTGCGTCCTTGGCAGGGTGAAGACGAGGAGGCTGGCAGGGCGGTGCGAACATTTTCTGCATGTGTATAAACTGCATATTTGAGGGAAATTCACTAATTTCCTCGTTTATTCAGGGACATAATCCCACACCTTCCCCAGCTCTGGTAGGAAAAGGCTGATCCCATACATTTGTGTTAGCTCAGCTCAGTGGTTTAAGCGCCTGTGTGCCTGGGTAATCCCAGGCACAGGGGATGGCAGTTCAATCCCCAGCCCCCCCTCTTAAGGCGGCCCGAGCAAGCCAAGAAAAGAAAGAAAAAAAAAAATCCTTCTCCAGGGTACGAGGGCTTCTGTAACCTTTAGGTTCCTTCCAGCACAGAGAACAACCATTTCCTTGCCTATTTATAGCACCACAGGCCATCAGGGAGCTTTTGTTTTCTCCTCCCCATATAGGTTTTGAGTGTAACCCACTGCTGTTCCCTTTTCAGGTCACTCTAGTGTGAATGCTTGTTTTTTGTTTGTTTGTTTGTTTGTTTCCTTTTACAAGTGGGCTCTTTTGCTTCTCTTCACTTTGTGGTCTGTATCCCAGTACTTAGCCTTGCAGGCTGCAACCCATCTGACAGGGAATTCATCCACCTCATGCACTACTGCCATTTATCTTCTTACTGTCCCTTGTGGTACGTGCGCACGGCTGCCCCACCTGGCCAGATGGTCACAGAGGTGACTGAGCAGCACACTCCATGCCAGCCACACCCCAATCGTTGCAAATATCCCCACTTTATTTTGTTGAGACTTGAATGCCTTTTTGCTGAAATTGTTTATGTTTCTGTTTTCTGTCACACCAGGCATGCAGCTGTATTTTTATTTATTTATTTTTTTTTTTCTTGTCTCAGATCCTTTGTTTGTTTATTCACTAATTTTTATGGCCGGCTCAGCCCACCCCGAGGGCAGGGCTGGCGCAGCATGTGGTGCCGGGGATTGAACCGAGGTCCCTGAAGCCGCCCAAGCTTTCCCAGGCAGGCGCTTTAGACCACTGAGCCATCCCGCCGGGCCCTGCAGCTGTATTTTTAATTCCTGGATAGATCACTTCTCCTGCCCGCCTACTTTGGTGCCATATTTTGGTTTTGAAATTTTGAGTCTCTATGCTGAGTGCCGTTTATAAGGTATAAAGATAAAAGGAAGATACAGCACTAGCAACATGTTTGAGGTTCCGCTTTTCAAAGACAGGACACCCAGCTAAGAGAACTGCCACTATTTGGCTCCTCTTGGATGGCTCTGGTTTATTCCCTAGGGATGTGTCTGTTCATTTCTGAGTACTCTTCAAGTGACTCCTACATCTCTTGTGTTTCTCCTTTTTTCTCAGTCACCTTTGCCTCTTGGGGGAAGGTCCAGTTCATCCACTATCGGACATGGGAAAGAGAGTTAGATTCAGGGAGCCATGTGTCCTGGAGGGTTGCCCAGAGGACTTCTGAGGTCACCAGGCCTGGTGTTACAATTACCAGGCGAAGCAGGAGCTCAAGCAAGTCAAGGAATCTCTGCTTCCTGCAGTAGAACTGAGAAGATCCCTGAATTTTCCACACCAGGGCCTCCTTTGGCTGCTGTTCTTCTTTACTTTTGCTTTCTGCTGAGACTACTCCCCTGAGAGCTGTATTCATGGTGTCTGGTCTACCAGGTCCAGCTTCTCCTGTGTTAATTGCATGTCTTTCTCTTTGTGGTTCCTCCCTCCCAAACACTTCAGGTTAATGGACCTCAGACCCCAGCCTCAAGTTCTCCTGTTCACTGCTCACAGTTTTAGAGGACCGTGTGTGCTTAGCTCCCTGCCTCCCGCCCCCCCCCCCAATGCTGTCAGTCCTTCCTCATATATCTGTCCTATTTGTGTCAGGCCTTTCTTGCTATCAAACTTCTCTGAAAAATTTCAGCCTTGTATCTTGCCTGTTGGTGAATGAGCATGGCAAAGGACTATTTACGTGACACATCCTGTCCTTGGGGCTTTCCTACTGCTGCTTCCCCTAATGCTAACTTCATTCGTAGGAAAATACAAGTCCCATTTTGGAAGCAATCAAGCTCCAGGCTGGTTCACTGCAGTGGAGTGTGTGTGCATGTGCATGTGCATGTGTGTGTGTATTTGTGATTTCAGAGAAGGACCAAGAAAAGCAGAGAAGGGACTGAGTTAAAACATTGACTCTGAATCGGACAGTGCCCCACATACATATACTAAGCATCTGCCTGCATTTTTATGTTGGTTGAAGAATTAGCTGTCCTTAGTCAGAACCCTTTATGCCCCAAGAGAAATCTAAGCCAATCTGAGAGTGCCAGGCCCTGTAAGTGGTTCTGTGTACAAACTGTGGAGCAAGAGTTTGGTGTGAGCAGAATAGGTGAATCATTTAGCTGAGGAGGCTGTGTGGCTTTGACTGAAGTGGGAGCACACTGCCCTGAGGCCAGCTAGCCAGACTCACACTCAGATACTTTGGGTCCTCATCTAGGTGAGTGTCTCTCCTCCTGGAGCCTTGGTATCCTCTTAGGCATAGGAACATCTTTCAGGAGAGCTGTGAAAATGAAGTGTGACCTGGCACACAGCAAGTGCTCAGATATCTCAGGACAGAGCTCCTCCCAGCCTTCTTCTTTCTTTATATGCCCAGGCAAGGTCCCCTGTGCTAGAATCCGTGGGCAGGGCCTCTGGCAGTGTACTACACTCTAGTGTCCTGTGTGTGGCCTTCAAGGGTTACACAACTCAGGGCCTTGGCTGCCAGGCGCGAGCGGGGATTTTCCTGTCCATCTGGCGCAAGCCAGCCTGCTCCAGTATCCTGCTGAGCTGTCACATTGTCCTGGATCTTAAACCCTGCCCAGTGACAGGTACAGCTGTCCTTCATCTCTGCTTATGTCTTCATGGACATCTGTACCACAAGGCATGCACATGGCATCTCTCACAAGTTTCATGGCAATTCTTACTACGTTACCTTTACTTGGAATTGAAGAGGCTTGAAAGATTTCCCACAAATTCCTCTGCAGTCAATGCAAGCAGAAGCAATGTTCTGTGAATATCCTGAAGGATAATATCATTATATACCATCTATCTCTGCATATGACCCCAGTGATCCGAGGGGCAGGTTTCTCCCCCATTTCTCAGACAGCAATCAGCATCTGCTATGCAGAGTCCATCCCACCACACCTCCTCTTCCTCCACCTGCCTCGCTTTCTTCTTGATATCTTTTCACTCTGTTCGAGTCTTTCAAACCTCATGATGAGATGTAGCCAGTTATGAAATACTTGACCCACTTTGAAAGAATGCTTAGACTCATAGCTTCTTATAATTTATTCTATATATCTTTTCTACTGTTGCTTATGCTTTTAGGCAGCAAAGCAAGATTAATGAAAGACACGTCTGTAAACACAATAGTTTTTTCATCTTGAAACTCACTTCGCAATGTAAAGTACAAAACAATAAAATGAACATCAAGTATATATACATTGCACTGTAATGCCATAGTTGTTTCCACAGACTTCCTTTGTCTTAAACAGGCTTTAAACAGATCTTTTTGTAGATGACAGGATTAAAATATCCCTTGCTTTGCTACTCGGATTGCATGCAATTGGTTAGATAGCTGTTATTTGATGCTGCCTGGAGGTTGTTTTTCACATGCTAGCCTTGTTAATCCCTCACCTTGAGTCTACTCTGTATCTGTCTTCATAATATTATCTTCAAATATCAACTTCTTGCTGCTGAAAAATTCCTTTGGCAAAGTTCTAAGAGATGCACCTAAACATACAGAAGTAGATAGACTGTGTCAGAGCTGACTTGGAGTGGGCTTAGCAAAGCTATGGATTCTAATTAGTTCATTTTATTTGAAAGAAAACATACTATATGAAATCTCATGTAATTTAGCTAATGGTCATTTAGTAAAGAATTCTTAGTATAGTTTGTTCACCTAATTAGATTACTGATTTAAGACAAATTTTCAGTGTTTCCATTAAATCTAAAAACCATTTTTGAATGTTGATTTTAAAAATGTGTGCATTATACTATTTTGTCCTTATTAGGAGTAATTTCAGTGGAGCTAAACATTTAACTTATGCAATTTTGGAATAACTGATTGAATTACTTAGTGAAGTCAGTGTAATGTCTGGTAGGCTAGAAATACATTTGGCAAGCACATTTTCAAATATAAACTCATTGTTTATAATGTTACTAAACCAATACTTAGAATGTTTTGACATTTTTCTTTAAAATTAAGATGTGCTTTTACACTAATAAAGCTTTCTTCAATTTTTCTTTTTGTAGGAGCAAGACAGAAATACGGACTATTCTCCTTTAACCTGAAAGTTATATTGCAATAAGAATTCACCTGAAAAAGTTCTTTCATGTGTATAATTCTTAATTTTTACTTCTTATAAGCTGTGTGCAAGTTTATATATTTTACTGAACAACTTTCCTAAGCCAGCTTTTGTTATTTCAATTTTAGGAAGTGGTTGATTATATTTTCCCTGTGCAACCATTAAAAAAAAAAAAAAACTTTAATGCCAGACCTAGCTTTCTGCTCCCTACCCCATTCCTGCTCTGTTAGGTGGAGACCCCTTGAAGGTCTGCACTGTTCAGCCATGTAATCTTACAACAGGAGATAGGCTCTGTTCAGACCAAGACAGCAAATCAGGCATTTGCGTAACAAATTGCCTTATACGTTCTGTGACCTAACCAAGTGTAGCCAGCAGAGCTGTCATGAACAGTAGGCTTTAAAGACCATAAGTCTGCACTTGGAGTCATATATCCACCAAATCTCATTCTCTCAATTGTGCTCTTTCTGTCCTCTTCTCAGGTTTCACATGATTTCAGGTGTAACTGTGAAGATCAGTGGTTTTAATTTTTGTGCTTTGTTTTAAATTTTGATTTTGTACAATAGCATGACACTCTGTTGCCCTGAAATAGAAGGACTTGAGATACTGCAGAGACAGTGGTTAAAATTACACTCTCAGTCAGCAAAAGATACAAGTATGTTTTTCTCTTCAGAACCCAGACTTTGTTGTGAGTTTTATCTTCCTCTCAGTGATTCCTTTTGGTTTCATCTCCCATCCCTCAGGTCCTTTGGGGTGTGGACCTCACTCTGTTCAGAGAGTGATGCTCAGGGGTGGCCGCCTTGGCCCACGCCATGCCACGAACAACAGTGGCTCCCCTGGAGGCAGGCCAGCAAGATGTGAGGACTCTAATTCCAGGTCTTTGTTGACCTCGGATGTGGCCTCAGTTGTAATCCTTCTGAGGGCTGTTGGAGAGAGTGTCCCCTGTGCATCCAGGAGGGTTGGTTGAACAGACACCTGTTTAGCCTATTGTGATTAATAATTATGTCAATATTACTCAGTCGAGTAATGGAAACATTCTTGGTGACTTTCTAAAGGAGTAAGCTTTTAAAACTTGAACATTTTCCTAAAATTTGTTCAGGGAATCTTTTTTTTGTTTAAAGCATTTAAATAACTTGAAAAGCATTGTTTCGATTTTAGTAAACATCCATACTTAGTTTCTGCCTAAAATTTCTCCTTGAAACTACAGAAATTTGTGGTATTCATAAGACTGAATTTGGTATGGTTTAAATACCTTTATTACTTTGAGGTTATGCTTCTCATCCAAGGTCTTTTAAAAAATACTCAATTTCACTTTCAGGCCCTTCTCTATAGGGACTTCACTCTTTAAAACAAGGCAAGTTCTCCTAGGTAAAAAAGAAAGATCTGAGCAGGATGAGTCAGCTCTAGCCACAGTTGCTTCCTTGCTGGCCTGAGGAGCTATGACAGGAGCCAGTCTTCCCCCTCTGTGAGGCATGAGACACAGAGCTTCATGTCTGTGGGTGGGAAAGTTGCCCGGTGCCATGAGCAGGAATATAGCTTTCTGCACCTACAGGTCTTACGACATGAACAGACTCACTGCAGATTGTACTTGAGTTTTAACCACACCTGAATAGATCTTCTAGCATTGGCCCATCTTCATTTCTGGGAGAGATTGGCTGGGTGTTAGGTTTCTTCATCTTGGAATAGAGAAGGAGAAACCGTTTCAGAGATCCAAGTCTATCCCACTCAGCCCCTGACATCTCAGGTGTCTGAATGTGACTCTTGAAACTGTTACAGAGGGGCAGCACTGGCACTAGTGCACCCGGCTTCCAGCCCAGATCATTCTGGGAAACCCCAGTGGTCACATGGAGTCTGTCCTTTTCTTAAAGATTATGGCAGAGCTGAGCACTTAGGGGCCCACAAGCTACTTATCAATATCTACCACAAGCAGACCCGAGCCTGAAATTCACATGCTCAAGTAAACTAGGATAGAGACTGGGAAAGAAATAACTTTTCATTCCTTGGTTTTAGTGAAGAGGCTGAGCCATCTGGGAAGTTGCCAAGTACATAGAAATTGTTCGAATGTTTTAAAATGTAACTTTACATAGTTCTTTTCTTTTTTGCAACACTGGGGATCAAACTCACAACCTTGAGCTTGCTGGGCAGGGAATTAAACCACTGAGCTATCTCCCCTACAATGTAACTTTAAAATAGTGTTCTATGTTCTGTGTCGGCTGTTGCTATTTTAGGGTTCTCTGTGCCATCAAACCATGCAAAGCTGCTAGGCCACTTACTACCTCAGTCCACAGCGAAAGAACACATTTACAGCCATGAGATAAATCTCAGTCTCACTTATATCCTTGTCATTTCTTGAGGCTGCATGGACATTTGAACAAAGCAGTTACATTCTTTCCTTTTCAGCCAGAGCAGAATAAAACAAGTTGATGAAGCCCTCTGACACAAAACTATTACCTCAACAATGTCTCTTTCACTACTGAATTGCCTTTTTATGATTTATGCACATAAAACTGAAGAAGTGTGTCCTGAGCCTGAGCTCCAATCTGATCAGATCAGATAGCAGAGTCTGGTTTTTGTGATTTCCTCTCAGGGATACCCAGGAAGTTCAGTCTGCTTAAGAACCACAGGACACACTACAGAAATCCTGACCTGTTTTCTCTTTTTCCTTGGCAGTGAATGTTTATGTTTAAATAAGCCCCAGTTGAATTTTTCTGGAAAGCTGAACACACATGTAACCAGGATGAGCATACAATTCACTAGAATGTTTTTCCCTAATGACACTCACTGAAATTTCCCTCAGAATTTAATGAAGCCCAAACATCCAGATAGCTACTTAGCATCCAGGGTCTCTAGGTATTCATCACTGTCTAAGTGACCGAATGTAAGTTATACTTTGACAACTTTGTGATCTGCATTTCAAATCCACCGTTATTTCACTAGGATATAGTGTTACAGATTCCTTTTTCTTAATTTCAGATCTAACTTTGTCATGTGTGCCTCTTAAAAAGGCCTACAGCATTTTTCTTGTCTTCATATATCACAGAAATGAATATCTGTTTGCTCTAAGTAGATTGCCCATGCTACCTGAAATAATACTTTGGACTGCAGGACAGTACTGATGCCTAAGTAGGGTGACTACATTACTGTCATGGTAAGTATGTATATGTGGAAGGGGAAACACATTCAACAATAGTCTGTATTTAAAAGTACCATAGCATACATTTTCCTATGTGGTGCTTGAGGAGTTTCATTCTACAGTTTACAAGGTGTAGATTTGCACCCCAAATTCTCAGGGTATATTCTTTTACCCAAATACTTGAAAGAAAAAGGTGCCCTATGTATTATCGGTACTGTTGAGGGGAAACATTATGTGTAAGTTTGTTTGACAAGACTATAAAAATCAAAGCCACAAGCTATGAGACTTTTGTATAATTTCTAAAAAGATATATACATGGACAAGATATATTTTCAAGAGAGTGCTTTCATTTTTCAACTTCTGGGTCCTAAGTAGGCCTCACAGGTGCATAAACTCATTAATAAAGCATGTAGCATTTGCTAAATGGTGACTTGAGCTCAAATCTAATCAGGATTGCAGACTGTGGTCCTCTAGAGAGAAACCATGTCTGTGCCGTGTGTGGCAAAGGGGCACAGAGGAGGGTTCTGAAGGTGCTCTCCTTTGTGTGGCCCACGTCTCAAGAGAGAACCAAATGTTCGCTGACTCATTTGTAAGCTGTTGGCATTCAGTGTTTCATGTTGCGACAAGAGTACATTATTGGACTTATTCCTGTTCGATTCACAATGGTGCAGAATCACACACACACACACACACACACACACACACACACACACACACGGTTTGATTGTTTTTTCCTAAGTTTCTGAATTGTTTTTTACAAGCTAGTGTTAATGACAGAAAGCCCTTGCAGGGCTCCTTGATATCTCTACTATGCCTATTTTCTAGGAGGTGGCCCTTTGTTTTTCTCATCCCTTTGAAGATTATATTATTGTATGGCAAAGTGGTGGCTGAAAAGAATGTGAAGCTGTAGAAGTTATGTATGAGCAGGAGAGAGTATTTTGTGTGACAAATAAGGAAGGACAGTGGATAATGTTGAATCCTATCTATATGAATAAGGCTGGTGTTGTACAGAGAGAATGTGAAATTTTCAATAGCAATTGACGTAAAAACTGGTGGAAATGTCTTTACCTGGGTTTAACATGGTTTGGTGATAAACCACAGTGAGTTTGACTAAGAGGACTTTGGATTCAGCTCACCAACCCTGGAATTGTGTTTTCAGGGTGTTGCATATGGATGAACTACTTAGACAAGGATTCGGTGAGACTAGCCTACTGAACTTTAATTGCCAACATTTGTAAAATGATTGTGCAATCTTGTGTATTGGTTTTGTATTTTGATTGTTTTGAATAAAAGTTTTGTTTTTTTTTTCCAATAAAAGTAACTACAAAGAAAACATGCAGTATTTTATTTAATTCAAAAAATAAACTTCTGACATTTTCATTTTCTTCTAACTTCTACTTAAAGTCTTTTGTTTAAAATGTTCTATTACTATTACATATACAGAGACTACTCATTTTTCTGTTGTCCACAAATTTAGTAACTTAAAAAACAAATCTACTGCCCTACAGCTGTGGAGATCAGAAGTATGGTGTGAATTCTGCCTTGTGCCGAGTATCTTACCTGGCCTACAGAGTGCCTTATAAAATATACTACCAGGAGATATAAACCAGAACATGGATGTGCCCTGCCTCATGTGCTCAGAGGTAGAGCTTTGTAAGGTGACTGGATGATGGGCATGTGACACAGTGGATGAGTCCATTCATGAGTTTTATTCAAATATGATGTTAGGAGGAGAAGCCTCATTGGAAGAAGTGTGTCACTGGGGGCAGGAACTGGAAAGGATCTGTCTCCCTCCTCATCCCTTGATCTCTCTCTCTCTGTTCCATACTGCTGTGCTATGGCTGTTCATGCTCCTCTACCATGCTGCCCTGTCTTAGAGCCAGGTGATTCTGGACCAAACCTTCTACAAATTGTAAGCCAAAATAAATCCTTCCTCCTTGAAGTTGTGAATGTCAGGTATTGTGTTTCAGCAATGTGAATGCAATTAAGATCACATCTCAGAGCACATTTCGGTGACAGACCAGGTCATAAAACTTGCTTATTTCCATAGCATGGAATCTGCTCAGTGAACTCCATCTCTCCCCACAAGGAAGAACAACTATGTTAAGGTGGCAGATAAGGTGAATGTGTTCAAAGCCACACTGAAATTATAGGGTAACCAGTGAACACAGGGGGCTTTGATATGTCTCAAATAGCAGAGATTATAGAAAAAGTAATGCCCTTCTCCCACCATGATCATTTATCTCAGATTTCAGAAGAGTTTGAACATTCTTCACAACCACAAAGGACTTCAGAAGTGGAAAATAATGAGTCCATAACCAATAAGCCTGGTGAATCAATGGCTTGAAGTCACAAAGTGGTCTTAAAAATATGCTCGTGACAATATTTAACCTCCATATGTTCAGCATTAAAACTGAGGAGGTTGCTACAAAAGCACTAAAACGCTTACTCCCATTTCCAGCATCCCGTCCTTGTGAGGCAGGGTTTTCTACAATAATAATAACCAAAACAAATCATATAGTGAAATAGAAAAATAATACAAATAACTGGACAATAAATGTAATGAGCTTGAAGTGACCCTTAGACAAGTCTAAGATTGTGCTCACGTCTTTTTGAGACAAGAGTCTTGCTATGCAGTTCAGGCTGGCCTTGAGCTCACTTTTGTAGCCCAGGCTGGTCTTGAACTTGCACTGATCCTCTTGCCTCAGCCTCCCGAGTGCTGGGATTACAGGCATGCACCACCACTCTCAGCTAAGAAGATGTGTGATTTTTATTTTCCAGTACTGGGGATTGAACTCAGAACCTTGCGCTTGCTAGGCAGATGCTTATGCCACTGAGTTGTATCCCCAGTCCCTCTTATGATTTTAAGTGTTTTCCTACTCCCCAGTTCTTAAACAGGAGGGACAGAGACCACTAGCACCCTTTGGGAGTGACCCAGTAAGCACCAGACACTAACCACCACTGCAGAGGTAACTGAAGATGAGGTGGTGTGCATGGCTGTAGCTCTGGAAGCTTATGCCTTTCTCAGAAAGATGAAATATGAACATAAACTTAAGAAAGTACAACACTGGCAAGAGGTAGCAGAGAAGAGTGATCCTGTTGTTGGCTACTTCCTAGGTAGGCATTGTCATGGTGTGAGTTCTGAGATGCCTCATAGCTCAGGGACTGTGAGGGCGCAGCTGGGGCAGCATGGCTGCAGCAGTAGGCAGGGGAGGAACACAGCCGTCTCCTGGGAGAGGGGCCTGCAGGGCAAAAGGGGCTGGTCACAAAGTATCTGCAGAACTAAATCTTCTGTGGCCTGGTTTCCCATCCACAGAGGGTATATTGCCACAGTTCCTAGCCTATGGCTTTGTTTGGGCAAGAACTTATTTGTTAACTGTGACACACCCAGAACTATGTATTGCACTTAAAATGTGTGCTAAATAATAGACATGGAGAGATTCTTTGGTTAGGCATAAATTATTTTAATTTGGGTGACATGTCTGACCATGCAGGTGTTCTTTATATCCCATGCCTCCCTCAGATCTCACTAAAAATCAAACGTCTTCCTAGTTGAAGAACATATGAGAATATCCCTATCTTTAAATATCTCTGAGTACCGCAATGATTTGAAAGTGATTTCTCACACTGAGCTCTTCCTTGGTGTTCTCACAGTTACTCTTCAGGCACACTGAGGGGGAAAGCATAAAATCTGGAAGTAGATTCTTCAAAACAGAATGAAGCTGACTCACTTTTACTAATGAAAGAAATCAGATAATTTAAACTTTATGCCTGCCTTGTTGCATTTAGAAATGTCACTCAGGATGTGGAGGCAGATTTATTTATGTTGACAGACTCTAATATGGATTTGTTCCCAAAGTATCAGGCCCTGAAGGCTCAAGGAAGGAAGTTTCATGGGATGGCAAGGGATGTACAGAGGCAGTGGCTTGCCCGCTGGGAATAGATTTGTGCAGTGTGCATCATAGTGACCAGCCATACATCATACAGTGATGACCTACTTTGGGAGACAGAAGTAACAAGAACTATAACAGAAACCAAAGTAAACTAGTGGTTACCTGAGCAACAGGGTGGGACATTTTATGCTATATTTCCCCCTCTTTTAATTTCTCTAGCAAATGTTTACAGGGCACATCACGTGTGATCTGAGACAAGGCCCAACGAGAAGCAATGACATTAGGACCATCCATGGTCCCAGGATGGGCCCTAATCAAAGTCCCCAAGACTGTAAGTTTTCCTACCAGGAATCTGTGGGTTGTTTCCATTATTAGCCCCAATTTTTGGCAGAGTAGCAGCATTCCTCTTTTAGGAAGAGGTATGTTTTCTTTTACTGCCCATGATTTACTACTATTCTTGCAATAGAGTGAGAAAGTTAAGCCAGTATAAGAGAGTGTCCACTGTACTTGGATGCTCATCAAATCTTGATCAACTACAGAATAAGTGGAAGGGCTTTACTGTCTTCTATTCTCTCTGGGCTATTATCTCTCATCTGTAAGGCTAACACAAAAGTCACAGCTAGCAGGAGGGCAGGAACTCAAATCAAGTTGGACAATATAATATCAAAAACATATGCAAGCTGAAGTGGAAGAAAAGAATGGGGTAAGAAGCCTGAGGAGCACAGAAATCAAGAAGAAGGCTGTGAGTGTGTTGTCTCTCACAACAAGCTTCAGAGGAGCTGTCGGGTCCAGGTAAAATCCCCAGCAACCATCTGGATGCAATCCCCTAATTGTGAAATGGTGGATCTAAGGCTAGAAAAGTTTATTTAGTTCATAGTGTGGGGGGTTATATTTTTATTTTTAAACTTTTTTAGAGCTTTATGATTTATATGCTATATGTGATTTTTATTTAATCTTTAATAGTTCCACCAATTTTTGAGTTATCTGTACTACAAATGTAGGTCGGTTGCCACTGCCAATGGCCAAGTGTAGTCCCTATCTAGAGATAGGGACTCACAGCACTGCCCTATAAACTCTTGTTGCCTTCTGTGTTCAGGTAGGGAATTCCTCAGGCCAACCTGAGTAGGTACATATAAGCACAATAGATATCTGTAGCTCTTATAAGGCTTATTGCAAGGTTGGTGAAGGGTGATGTTCCAGTCAATCAGATACCTGGAAAAGGTGAGGCCTCTGAACTGGTTTAAATGAAGTATAGGTTTGGCTTTATTGGTGGACAGCAGAGCAGGTGCTGGTCAGGCATGGGGCATAACAATAGAGTCCAGGAGTTTTTTTAATAGCTGTTTCTCCCTCACCAGTTAGATTGCATTGAGACCATTTTTATGGGACAACAGTTTGTCCATCTAGGTGTATCCACCAGGGGCTGAGACCCTCAGTGGCTTGCTCTTGCTTTTGTGAATTTTAAAAATTATTTTTATTACTGACACAGGTTTTATTTTGGGGGCATTAAGCAGGGATCAAACTGACAACCTTGTGCTTGCCAGGCAGGCATTTAAGCTGCTGAGCTATCTCTCAACTCCTAACACAGTTTTAACAGGAATGTCCACTAGAGGCTCTAGTTTTATTTCTTTGTCCCAGGTTACTCTTTCAACAGTTGCTTTGTCATTTGAGTGGGCTTTCAGACAGTAGCAGGAAGCAGCAGAATTTTCATGTCAGTTAAGTGCTATGGTTCAGTTCATGGGGCGGATTGTCCCTATGGGAGAGCTTAGGCCAAAATAACTTCGTCTATTGAGCAGAGTATATCTGGGGTGTAGGACTATTCCTAACAGAGATACTTCCATCTGTAAACAAGGTGTATTCAGCATCTGTTTTAGTTACTTTTCTCTTGTTGCTGAGCAAAAAAAAAAAACCAAAACAAAACAAAACAAAAAAACCCCACAATGATACCGAGAAGGAATGAAAAGTTTATTTAGTTCTAGGTTTCACTCCATACTCAGTTGGCTCCAAGGCAGAGTGTCATGGCACAGGGGCAACAGCTCAAGACAGCAGAAAACAGAAAAAGTAGCAAGAGCAAAAGAGTGGGGATACAAGCCTCTTTTCCTCTTTTATATTGTATGCTGGCTATCTGCTAATGCCATCTCCAAGTTCTCCTCTTCCACAAGCTCAGGACATGTACAAAGTAAGGACTCTAGACCCATCCTGAATCACCTCATTAACTTTCTTAACCTTCTCAAGTTCACAATAATGTACCAACCGTTATAGCATTGGTCTGGTCAAATCAAGAATAGTTTATCAGTTAGTGCCAGGCAGTCACGGTCTGGTGGGCCCATGTTGGTGTGCAGGTATGTGTCAGGATTGAATGGTTTTATTACCACAAGAGTCAGGTAAGGATTTTTGCATAAGACTTCTTGGTACTGGAAGATCTGGCTTTTGGACAGTCAGCAATGTCCACAGTTGTTCAATAGGTCCAGTACAGCATGTGGCACCTGGACTATTAAGTCTCAGCAGAAGGTGAACTTGTCAGTTTTTTTTGATCAGTAGTACAACAGCTATCAGTGTGTGGAGTAGGAGGCAACAGTTAGTAACTGGATTCAAGTGTTTGCCCAGGTGCTCCCAGGTGCTGACAGGCTGAATAAACATCTTTGTAGTCACATGTCATCATTTATCAACAAACAAGTTAGATTCCAGTTGCATCTGGAATTCTCAAGGTTGGAACTGTACAGAGGGCCTTTTTATGTCATTGAAGGCTTTTTTTTTTTTTTTAAATCTGGGTTTCATTCAAAAATGGTCAGTCTTTTCCAGACAAGACACCATATAGAGATGCTATTTGTGAACTCAGGGATCCAGATTCTTGAGAAGCCAGCAGCTCCAAGGAATTTGTAGTTTCTTTCCTGTGGTTGGGGTAGTAATGAATCAGATGATCTTTTTTTCTTTTTGGCCTAAAGGCACAGTGTCTTTGATTGAAATAAAATCCCAGATATCTCACTTTTGTTTGCAGATTTGTGCCTTTTCCCAAAATACTTGGCAGCCAGTTCTATCAGATATTGCAGCAGAGCTTTTCTGCCTTCCCAGAAGCCAACTTGGATGTTATTAATCAGAAGTGCAGTGAAATTTATGCTGAACACCTATCTATGTCAGCTGTGAGGGCTTCTCCAAAGAGTGTAAACAAGTTCCTAAGTCTCTGAGAAGTTGAGTCCTGGTCAGTTGACTTTTGAGTCCAAGACTCAGGTATTTCCATTTAAAGGCAGAGAATCTGGTTGACATGAGCCTATCAAAGGCAAAAAAGCATTTTTAGGCTCAGACAGGGGTATCAGCAGGCTGTGGGTGGCAAAAGACTGAGGAGAGTATATGGGCTGGGGACTGCAGGATGGAGGGCAACCAGTCTGACAGCTCAGAGATCCTGACCTGGCTTTCCAGGAAGAAGAGGAGTATTTCAGCAGTTTGACAGTCTATAAACATTTTGCAGGTTTGAAGCTTCTGAATGCATGGTTGAGGTAGGTGGGGCTTACACTGGAATCAGTCATTCTTTTCTCAAGGGACTTTGATAACAAACAGGAACTATGGCTAGGGAGCTGGAAGGGAAAGCGGAACAAGCTATCCTAAAGAAAAAGACTCTGGTGGTTCAGATAAATCTGTTGCTAATGCCTCCAAGAAAATAGTGGAGAGTTCTTAAACCCTTGTGGCAACTGAGTCCAAGTGAGCTGCCCTTTTGGCCTATGGAAGCAACCTACAGATAGAAGAAAGCATAGTTTATATCTCGATATGTAAATCAGGTGACATCTGGAGGTAACAAAAAGGGTGTATGGGCTTGAAGCCACAGAGTGTGGGGTGATGGATGCGGTGTTGATGGCATGAATATCTTATATCAGTTGGCTATCTCCACTGGGCTTCTCTTATTGGGAGCAGAGAAGTGTTCCAAGTAAATGATGGCTCAACAGGATCCTGAACTATTTTAGTTGATTGATGTATGACTCAATGCCCATTTGTTTCCTGGGATATCTGACAGCAATTGGGTGATGCAATGAGGTCATGGTTGATGGCCAGGCCCAGAGGCAAGTCTTGGACCCATTTCTCTGGGAGAGGAGTTTTCACAATTTCAAGATTGTGATTATGTATTTCAGGCTGATGCAGAAATCATTTGTCTTTTCAAGGAACAGTCAATTAGGACTAACTTTAAAAATACAGGCTTAGCTGGGCCTGATGACATACACCAATAACCCAGCACTAAAGAGGCTGAGGCAGGAAGATTCTTGTGAGTTTGAGACCAGCCTGAGCTACAAAGTGAGCTCAAGGCCAGCGTGAACTGAGTAACAAGACCCTGTCTCAAAAAGGTACTGAGGATTGAGCCCAGTTCCTTGTACTTGCCAGGCAGGCTAGGATGATGTGCTTGCCTCTCAGCAACATTGGGACCATCCAGACTATGAAGAAGCACCAGTATGTTCTGTTTGTCCTCTCTACACATGTCCATGGAACTGCAGGTTGAGGTCCAATTAAGCTCCATAGTTTAGAGACAAACCCCTCCTACTTACCATGGAACACAAATGGAATAGCCTATTGCTTTCATTGTACAACTCAGTCATTCAACAGGCACTCAGAGGCTAAAACATTTCCTCCCCATCATGGGGAGGGTTAACTAATGTGAGCTGCTTAAGTGCTGAGCTAGGAACCCTGCTCCAGAACTCCAAGGAGACTCAAGAAATTTCAAGGGTGACCCTCTCATGAGGACCTAGAGAAGTCCTTGCTCCATCTGCAAGGGTGACAGCTGATAACCAAAGAGCTCATCATAGTCAGTCTATCTAGCCAATGTGCCAGACACAGTGGCAATAGAAACATGGAACTGTCATCTAGGATTTGGAGGCAGATTCGTTTATGCCACCAGGCTCTGATAGAGATTTATTCCCGAAGCATCAAGCCACAAAGACTCAGGAAGGGAAGTTTTATGGGATTGCAAAGTGAGGTATAGAGGCAGAATGGCTTGCCCATTGGGGATTGATTCTTACGATGTGCCTCATAGTAATTATGCATGCATCATGGTGACCAGCTGTTTCTGGGGAACAGAAATAAGAGGAGCTGAAGTAAACTGGAAATGATCTGGGCAAGGGGTACTTTCTACTATAATAGTTTATAGGTTTATATGATATCCAAGCCAATTGTGAATAAATTAAACTTTTATTAATAAAATAGTGGCAAAAGCTGTCATTTTAGACTAATTATAACCATTGGAAAGTGATTATTAACTAATACATTTTCAATGGTAAAACTTTTATGAATCTAAGTTTTTATATTATTTAAAAAATATTATCAAATAGAATTTGTGGCTGCACCATAGAGGGCAAATTGTCTGTACATTCAAGCTAAGGACAGAGAGGTGATCCTACTCTGACGTTCTAAGTACCATGAATGTAAGGGAGGCTAACACCAGTGCAATGCTGTGGACAGTGTGATGCCAGTTGTGTCTAGGTGAGGGTGAAGAACTCAGGAGACCTTATTCAGTGTTTCTTTCATGATGTGTTCTTGTTCTTTCCTACCTGCATGCTCCCTTAGGATATGGAGCATTTTCTTTGGATGACTTTGTACCAAACTTCACTTCAATGTTGAGAAAAGGCAGCATATTTTGCTCTAACAGACCTTTTTTATTGTGTGACACAGGCGATTGAACACATAAACATACTGCATGAGTGGTCCATCAGCATAGCTCAGACCAGGTCTCTCCCATCTTTCCCTCTAGACTGCTCAACTCTCTTTCTCATCTGTGTGGCAGGGGAGGCAGACAGAGAAGGGAAGAAGTTGAAGTTGGAATTTTCCGGTCTTTGGTTCCCTTGAATGGAAAAATGACGGTGACTGTGTCCTTGATGCGAGACAAGAGCTGTACACAACCTAGATTCTCTGGATGCTGAGAGTCCCTACATTTCAGGACCATCCAGACTCCCTGCAAATATTAACTTCAGGGAGCAGCAATATCTCAGGCACTTCCCTACACCCTGTCTATGTCTTTGTATGCTGCACATTATACTAACACAAAAAACACAGAGGTTTTAAAATTTGTATAGCAGCAACATAAGAAAGAGGTAAGATTTCAGATATGTGGGCACAGCATGCTCCAAGCCCCTTTTGCCTGCATGCTCTGCCTCTAGTTCCTGGAAGCTTCATGTGAATTGTGTGGATGCTGAACTGCACCAGCACCAAGCAGAAGAGCACAGCACTGTCCTCTGTAGTTATTTGCAAGGAGGAAGGACACACAAAGTGAGGACAAGCCTCTTTGCCACCTCCCCACTGATAGCTGCACTGCTCACAATGTCTCCAGTGTTACAAACATCAGTGAGAACTCCTGTATGAACACCTGCATCACATACCTCATCTCCACAAGCCCTACAACAGCACAGTGAAGAGAGATATTAGACAAGCCCAACAATATTTATCCCCTGAGCAGTGAACTGAAATTCCAGGCCAAATCTCTGTCCTTCTCCCCTGGTATCCCACCACCCTTAGGAAACAAGGACACATAAGCAGCAGGAATGTGGGGCAGATTCTGAGTAACAGCTCTGTGCTTCCTCCTCTAGCTAGCAGCATATAGACTATTTTAAATATGTCAAGCTTTCAAGTAAGTCCTCATTTGTCTTTAAGAAAGTTACTTAGTGAAAAGAGAGCTACAGAAATGCCTATGTGACCTGGGCCTCTTTCATGTTCGGCAGTCCCCAGGGCTCTGTTCATATTGCACTGGAGTCCACACTGACATTGAGGCAATGGAATGAAATAAACACATCCAGGCCAGGAGGGAAGAAGTAAAACTATCTCTACTCAGAGGTAACATGAATTTTTATACAGAAAATTCTAATACTTTGCCAAAATATGTTAGAACTAATGAATGATTATAGGATATATGTAACAAATATAGAAAAATAAATTATGCTTTTATTGCCTACAATGAATAAACAAAAACTCACAATTCATGTATTATAGCATCAAAATGTATGAAATAGTTGGAATAAATTTAACCAAAGAAGTACAAATTGTATTTTATTTTTATTTTTTTAAAGAATGTTTTATTTTATTTTTTTCTTGTTTCAGAACTTTTGTTTGTTTATTTATTTATTTTTATGGCCGGTTCAGCCTGCCCCGAGGGCAGGGCTGGTGCAGCATGTGGTGCCGGGGATTGAGCCACGGTCCCTGAAGCCGCCTAAGCTTTCCTAAACAGGTGCTTTAGACCACTGAGCCATCCTGCTGGGCCCAGAAGTGCAAATTTTATACTCTGAAAATTATAAACATCATTATAAGAAAGATTTAAATAAATGGAGAGATGCCACATATTTATGGATCAAGAGATAATATATTATAATGACAGCAGTTCCCAAGTATATGGACATTCATTACCATCACTATCATCAGTTACAGCTGACTTTGTAGAAGTGGACAAGATTATTCCAAAATTCACATGAACACAATGGAAATAATCTTTTTTTTTTTTTTTTTTTTTGGCTTTTTGAGACAGGGTCTTGCTATGCAGTTCAGGCTGCCCTTGAGCTCACTTTTGTAGCCCAGGCTGGTCTTGAACTCACAGCGATCCTCCTGTCTCAGCCTCCCAAGTGCTGGGATTACAGGCATGTGCCACCATGCCCGGTGATGGAAATAATCTTGAAAATGAACAAAATATGTGGATTCACGGTTCTCAATTATAAAAGTTATTGGAAAGCAACAGAAAGCAAGTGTCATAAGCCCATAAAGAGAGAGATTGATGGAAAGGAATCAGTGATGATCCAGAAATGATACACCTTAGGCATGGTCAACAGAATGTTTAACAAAGGTTCCAGCACGTTCAATGGAGAAAGAACAATTTTCAAGTTTTCTACTATCACAGCAGAATGCTTATTTTCTTTCATTTTTTAAATGTTATTTTATTTTACTATAAGAAACAAAAACAAAAAACAAAGACAGAAACAGACAACATATAAAAACACATATGGTATATATTTTCTAATCAAAAATAGCAAAGTAACAATGGTTGTTATATTACTTAATTTTATTGTCTATCAGTTGCTCAGATCAATAGATATAGGTTTTTAAGACTGG
The DNA here is from genome assembly GCA_004027025.1 of Myocastor coypus. Taxonomy (NCBI): domain Eukaryota; kingdom Metazoa; phylum Chordata; class Mammalia; order Rodentia; family Myocastoridae; genus Myocastor; species Myocastor coypus. The sequence continues at coordinate 31,465 of PVJA010011958.1, forward strand.
AAAGTAATTGAACATTAATGCTTGCTTTCATCAAACCTTAATTTTTCTTTACCCTTTTACTTTATTATTTTTACTTTATTTTAAAGAGAGTATAATAATAATCAGGGGCCCAGAGGGATGGCTCAGTGGTCTAAAGCGCCTGCTTGGGAAAGCTTGGGTGGCTTCAGGGACAGTGGCTGATCCCCGGCACCACATGCTGTGCCAGCCCTGCCCTCGGGGTGGGCTGAGCCAGCCGTAAATTGAGTGAATAAACAAAGGTTCTGAAACAAGAAAAAAAAAATAATAATAATGAATAAGACATTAGAAATTGTGCACATTTAGAAGAATAAGATGAGAGGTATTCAACCATGGTGTTCATATTATACATTGCTCTCTTTGACATAGTTGCTCAGATTGCAGATATTAGCATATAGAGTTAGTCAAAGTGAAAATTTCATTTATTTATTTATTTATTTATTTATTTATTTGCAGAACAAGGGATTGAACTTCAAAGTGAAAATTTAAATATTAACTGCTATTTTCAAAAAACTGATGGAAATTAGTAATAACAATCATCTCAGCTATCCTGTATATATACTTGAATAATTTTTCACCCTTCCTGTTTTTCCTATCTTTCCACCTTTCCCTCATCTTCATTGTCTATTCCTTATAGTCAGTTTGTTCTCATTTTACTGTATCTGTTATACCTTTCAGATTTTATTTATTCTTCCAGATTTTTACAATAAGGAGATAATATGATAGTTACACATGTGGGTCTGATTTGTTTCATTTATGAATACAGGCTCTACTTGCATCCATTTACTAATAAAGATCTCAAGTTTGTCTTTCTTTGTAGCTGAGTAATACTTTATTGTATAAAAATACCTCATCTTTTTTATTCATTCCTCAGGGGATGGGCACTGGACTTGCAGCTAGGAGGTAGCCCCAGGATATACACCAGCTGCCTTGTGTCAAGATCACAGGAGGAGGGGACCAGATCAGAAGCCTGCAGTGGAACTCAGACCACTACATAAATGGCTTTGATAACATCTTGGTTTAGTGTTTCTGAAACTGCATAAGAGTTTTTTGTTGAGGGAGATTGTGTTTGTTTTTTGTTGGTTTCGTTTTTCCCTTTTCTCTCTCTTCCCCATTCTCCCTCTTTTTCTTAACCCTCCATCTTCCCTCTCATCTTTTCCTCCTTTAATCTGGCACATACATAAGAGGTGTGCAAAGGAAAAGAAGAATTAACCAATGCTTTAATTTAAACAGTGCCTTCCATAATCAAGTCAAGGTATCCCTCACTAAAACTGTGCATAGGCCAACCACCAACATATGCCAGATTCTGACATCCTCACAGCTTCTCTCCATCTCTAATTACCTTGCCCTATCGCTGCATCCAGTGTACTACCCTAACAAATATTCTCTCACATCCCTTCAATATTAGTCTTTACTCCAGCTATGAAAACAAGTCCAACACTTTGATCTCCCATCTGCTTTTCATTTACTGGTATTTCTCTTCTCTTCCCACTGACTTAGCCCTCTTCTGTGTTCTGTCTTTCGCCTTCCACATCCACTGTTAGTAGTACAGAGCAGTCGACATGGGGCATCGCTAATAGTATGAATGTGTTAGAACAAGTTTCCATGTATAGGATTGATGAATGGTTGACAAAGATGTTGATATAATTGGGAGGAATTTCTCCTTATAACACAATGACCAAGTCTGATCAGATTAAACTGAATAGGTAGAAAAAGTAGATAAATATCAAAACCACAATGGCAAAGTCACATCCCTGGTGAGTAGACACTAGCTAAAGGGAATCCTATGTTAGCAACAAAAGCTTTCCACTTTAATTGATCATCAGCCCTCAGCATACACACCAAACCTTATAAACATGAGAAAACAAAGCAACAAAATGTTTCCAAAAACTTTCAAGTTTCCCAAAGATCATCCAAAGGTCACTGATAGGGAGGAAATAAAAAACCAAAAGAGAAACAGAAAAACCATCTCTATAAAGTGCTCATCAAGCTCAAAGAGCTGTAGGGATCTGTTGGTCTTAGTGCAATCAGTTCTAGCTGGGGAGAAATGGCAGCAGGAATGAGGCAAAGACAGACAAGACAAAAACTGGGTTAGGTGGTGGCTCATCTGCCTGGATGGCAAGACGAACTCCAGAGCAAAGAAAAGGGATGTTTATACCTCTGTAAAGTTAGTAGCAGGTAGTACAAGGTTGCCTAGTGACTAAAAGCTGACCTTAACTAGACAGGATGTTTATCTCAGGACTGAGGTAGCTGTTTTCTTTAAGCAGGGAGGCCCAGTCCCACCTGCCCACATTTGAACAAGTTTCCAGCTTCTGTGGCTCCCAACAAAAAAAATCTGGCTGAGCTAATCAAAATGATTCAAACCATAAATGATCATTTTAACAAAGAATTAAGATACACAGAAATGTACCAGACAAAAACCTAGGAGATGAAAAAATTATCTTGAACTATGCGTAGCAGAAGTGATGATTGTGAAGAGAGGTAAAAGTACTGGAAGATAGGGTTCTCATAGTTAAAATATGCTCAGAAATATATCAAAATGAGATCATGGAAATGGACTCAACAGCTGCAAGATGACACAAATCAAAGCAACCTAAGATTAATTGGAATTTAGAGAAAAAAATCAGAAGACAATGCAAAAGAGACAAATAATCTGTTTACAAAAGTCATAGCAGAAAACATTCCAACTATGAGAAGAAATTAACATATAGATAAATTAGGAATATAGAACCCCAAGTGGTCAGAAATAGAAAAGAATCTGTCCACAACATAGGATAGTCAAAATCCCACTAGTCCAACCCAAAGGCAGCATCTTAAGAGTTATTACAGAAAAGCAACAAAAAACTTAAAAAGGTAAAACCATTAGAAATACATCAGACTTCTCACCAAAAATCTCAAAGGCAAAGAGAGCTTGGAATGAAGTTTTGGCAAGCCCTAGAACAAATTTGCACCTAGACTAACTGAGCCTGCAGAAGTGTCTTTCAAAATTGATAGGAAAATAAAGATTTTTCTTGGGAAAGAGCACTTTGAGAAAGTTATGACCCTTAAACCAACACTGCAAAAAATTCTCAGGGATATCCAAGGCAGAGATGAGGAAGCCAATTGTGTCAAAGAGTGTATGGAATAGATACATTAAACATGGTGAGTAGTTAAACAAAAGAAAAAAAGTGGATGAAGTGGCAACAGAAAAATAATGCAGTGACAGAAATAAATCAATGCCTTTCATTAATATCTCCCCATGGAAATCATCTCAGACCTTCAATTAAAAGACACAGGTATTGGTGAAATTAGAAATGAAACAGAAAATTATAACTGACACAAATAAAGTCCATTAGACTGTTAGAGACTAATTCTAAAATCTGTACTTCATTACATTGTGGAATATTGAAGAAATGGATAGAGTCCTAGATGCATATGAATTAATAAAATTTAATCCAGAAGATATAAAAACTTTGAACAATTAATAAGAGACAATGAAATTAAGGAAGTAATTGAAAATTCTATGAATAATGAAAAGTTTAGAATCTAATAGAGTCACTACTGAATTCTACAGTAACTCTGAGGAACAACTAAAGCAATACTCCTCAAACTCTTTAATGGAATTGAAAGGAAGGGAATACTGCCAAAATCATCCCTACAGGCTAGAATTATATTAATTCCAAAACCAGACCAAGACCTAACTACAGACCAATTGCTTCAACAAATATGTTTGCTATAATCTGCAACAAGATACAAATGAACAGAATGTTAAGAAATCATCAAAAGATTGTACGTTATGACCTATTAGGCTTCACCACTAGGATGTAAAGATGGTTCAACATTCACAAATCAAAAATGCAACATATTCACCACGCAGAAGCAATGAAAAAATCATATAATCATCTTAACAGACATAGACAAAGCCTTTGACAAAATCCAACATATATTCATGAGAACTCTGAAGAAAATAGGTACATACAGACCTTATCTCAATCAGATAAAATGCATTTACAACAGAGCAAAAGTCAACATTATATTAAATAGAGGAAATCTCTAAGTTCTAAAATCAAGAACAAGAACAAGACGTCTGCTATCACCACTCCTGTTCAATATTGTACTTGAAAGGCAAGAGAAAAAAAAAGGAATTTGCTTAGGAAAGAAGAAGTGAATGTATCTTTATTTGCAGACAATATGATCCTTTATGATCTTTTACCAAAAGATTCCTATAACTAATAAACAAATTAATCAAGGTAGTATGATAGAAAATAAAGACAAAAATCTATAGCATTTTGAACTTGCTGAGAAAGAAATCAGGCAAACAATTGCATTCACTATACTTTCGAAAACTATTTAGGAATTTACCTAAACAAGGAAGTGAATGGTCTCTATAAATAAAACTATAGAACTCTGAAAAAGGATGTCAAAGAGTATCTTAGAAAAACAGAACATTAGGGCTGGGGAGATAGCTCAGTAGAGTAAACACTTGCCTGTCAACTGCAAGAGCCTGTATTTAATCCCTGGTTTTGCAAAAAGAAAGAAAGAAAGGAAGGAAGAAAGGAAGAAAGGAAGGAAGGAAGGAAGGAAGGAAGGAAGGAAGAAAGAAAGAAAGAAAGAAAGAAAGAAAGAAAGAAAGAAAGAAAGAAAGAAAGAAAGAAAGAAAATGGAATGTTATCAGTGGTTTGCTTCTAAAAGGGGCTCCTAACTAAACATTATCAGGTTTGGGGTTGTTCAGCTCTCCTTTCAGAGTTCTTGTCTGAAACAAAGAATTGGATGAAACAAGGAAAAAACAGTGGCAAAGCCTATCTGAGAAAGTAAAAATGAAGACTGGGGAAAAAACTGGGTTTGCAGAGTCAGGTCAGGCCAAGTAAATGGAAAAAGAGGGGTATAAACAAAGGTGAAAGTATATGCTGCTCTGGGAAATGCAGTGGGATCTACTGTGAAAGGTTAGGATAGCATCACTCCTCATGGCTGCCTTTCTTGACACTGTCCAAATCTCGAGGAAACACACAAGACCTTGCACATATGGGTCCTGAGAGGCTTTGGAATCTGATCTGTACACGGGCCAGGAATCTTGTAGCTAACAAGTCACACCTATTTCCCCAGTCAGGTTTTGCAACATCATAAATTCCTCTTAGAAAAATATCCCTGTTCCTAGGTAAGCAGAACCAATATTGACAAAATTGCCATATTACCAGTATTGATATATAGAGCTCATGCAGCCACAATGAGAACAGTCCAGCATTCCTTCCATAACTTGAAAAATAATCCTAAAATTTAAGTTTAACAAGAAAAGGCCCAGGATCACAAAAGCAATCCTGTGCAACAAGAGCAAAGCAGAAGCCATCACAATCTCAGATTTCAAATTATATTGCAAAGCCAGAGTAACAAAAACAGCATGGTACTGGTATAAAATTAGACATGCCAACCAATGGACCAGAACAGTTGATGGAGAAACAACTCCAGGCACATTCAGCCATCTGATTATTGACACAAGGGCCAGAAGAAAGCCTCTTAACAAATTGTGCAAAGAAAAGTAAAGTAACTATCCACATGAAAATTAACTATCCACACACAGAAAATTGCAAACCAAACTTTCACATCCTAAAGTAAAACTAAAATGGGTTAAAGACAGCAACCCTTAATCTTCTGCAAGGTAAGGTAGTTAAACTCTTCTTTTAGTTGTTTTTCTTTTTTTTTTAACAAACTTTATTTTTTTTATTTTTTCTTGTTTCAGAACCTTTGTTTGTTTATTCACTCATTTTTATGGCTGGCTCAGCCCGCCCCGAGGGCAGGGCTGGCGCAGCATGTGGTGCCAGGGATCGAACTGTGGTCCCTGCAGCCGCCTAAACTTTCCTAAGCAGGCGCTTTAGACCACTGAGCCATCCTGCTGGGCCCTCGTTGGTTTTTCAAGACAAAGTCTCACTATGTAGTTCAGGCTGGCCTTGAGCTCACGGTAGTCTGGGCTGAACTATATAACCTCAGAGCAATTCTCCTTTCTCAGTCTCCCAAGCACTGGAGTTACATGTGTGGCATAGGTAAGGACTTTTTGAATGGGGCTTGAATTGTACAAGAAATGATGTTAATCATTAACACATAGGATTATATTAAATTAGAAAGCTCTTTCAAGGCAAAGGAAACAACAGAGTCAGCGCACAATTTACAGTGATTTGGATTCCTTTTATTTTAAAGATAATTATAAAAGACCAATGAAAATGATACAGAATTTCAAAACACGATGATAGAAAATCAACAATGGCTATTCTATTGCACTTTTATCTTCAGAGTAGTTGTTAAGATTACCAGATATAATATGGATCAAACAATATAAACACTAACTGTTCGTTTCAATCAACTAAAGGAAATTAGTAATACAATTTTCAAGCTCTCTCTCTCTTTCTTTCTTTCTTTCTCTCTCTCTCTTTCTTTCTTTCTGTCTTTCTTTCTTTCTCTCTTTCTTTTGTTCTTTCCTTGATTCCCCAATCCCAGTTGTTCTTTCCTTTTGAAAAATTTCTTTCCATTTCACAATATCTGTTGTGCCTTTTGAACCTCACTTACTCTTTCAGTTACGCACAAAAGGGAATCAATGTAATGTTTACATATTGGAGTCTGATTTACTTCACTTATGAGTATCGTCTTCTGTTGCATCCACTTGCCTATAAAGGCCTGGAGTTTATCTTTCTTTATACCTGAGCAATATTCCATTATATATAAATATCATATCATTTTTATCCATTCTTCAGTTGATGAGTACATGGGTTGTTTCCAAGATTTAGCTATTATAAATTGTGCCACTATAAACATGGGCTCACGTATATTGCTGTGGTATGATGTTTTTAATTCTTCTGGGAAGATACCCAGAAGAGGAATAGCTAGGAGAAATTGAAACTCTAGTCCTAGTCTTTTTGTGGTATCTCCACACTGATTTTCAAAGTGGTTGCACCATTCTGAAGTCCCACCAACATTGGATAAGGGTTCCTTTTTCTTCAAAGCCCCTGGAGAATTTATTGGTTAATTTTTTGTTTTGTATTTTAGGGAAGGGTCTACAGCAGTTGTTCTTAACCTTTCTAATGCTGTGACCTCGCAATACAGTTCCTCATGTTGCGGTGACCCCAAACCAAAAAATAATTTTGGTGGATACTTTAAAACTGTAATTTTACTACAGTTATGATTCAGAATGGCTTTAGGCAACCCCTCTGTTTTGGTCAACCCTCACCGGGGTCGTGACCCACAGGTTGAGAACCGCTGGTCTACAGGGTGTTCAGGGTCTAACTACTAGATGGGACTTGTAGTGATCTGCCTGTTTACAGCCTCCCAAGAGCTGAGATTAGAATGTGCCACCATTCCCAGTCTCAATTGTCCTCACAGGATGTCCTGGAGACAGGGATGGCACAGCAGGCCTAGTGATTGAACCCCCAGCCCCTGAGTTTGCTTACAGGTGCTTTAATCTGCTGAGCTACTTGGATGTCCCTTATTGGTTGATTTCTTGATGATGGTCATTCTTTCTGGGGTGAGATGAAATGTCAATGTAACTGAGAAAGAATTTGGTACCAGAGAAGTGAGGTTGTTGCTGTGACTACCTGACAATGTTGTTCAAGAGCTTTTAGGAATGACTATGGGAAGAGATAGGAAAGATTTGGAGATGTTGCTTACTAGTGAAGAGCTAGAACACCTTCAGCTCTTCTGTATAGGAAATTCTGATGAGAGCTCAGAAAACCAGAATGTGGACAGAAATTCTGCCTGTAAAGACTAGCTGGGGAGGTTTTTGCTGGCAAGAAGGACTGCATTTGTTGTTGGACTTCAGATGATTTGTCTTATGGCTCAGTAGAAAGATTGTCTGCATTTTGCTCCTGTCCAGAGACTTCCTGAGACTGAGATTAAGCACAATGGACTAGCTAGTCTTGCAAAACAAATCTCAAGGCAGTCAAATGTTGAGGCAGTGGCATGGCTATTGTTGAGGGCTTTTGGTCAGATATATATAGCGATAGAGATAGAGACAGAGACAGAGACAGAGACAGAGACAGAGACAGAGATAGAGATAGGGATTATAGGTATGCTCTACCATGCCTGGTCTGCAGCTATCAGAAATTTAAAATTACTTGACTCACATTGTATTTCTCTTGGACACTGCTGATCTGTAGTGTAGAAATAATACTGACTGTTAGATATGATTGTTATGAGGATTAAATAAGCCTACATAAAATGCTCAGCAATACCTGCCATGTGATAACCTTTAAGAGAGGAGAGGCAGAGAGCAACTTGCCTAGGCAGAACTGTGGCTCGAGACAGGGAATGATAGGAGAGGTATGGATGGATCTTTAGGGACTATAGCCACAGAGGCCCTGGGACACACTCGGTGGAGACAGATATGTTGGCAGAGGACAGCGGCTGTCTGATGCTCAGAACTTGAGGACAGCAAGGGAGGTAGACATTACTTTTCTGTCTCTTTCCAAAAATGCAGTACATTCTGTCTCTGTTATGCTTGTACACTTGTCGTATATTAGGCTCCTGATTTTCTGCTTTTCTGATACCTGCTGGAGTGGCTGAATTCTTCTGTCTCAAGGATGGGCAGGCTTTTCTGTGAAGCACATGGCAAAGTGTTGATGTGCAGCGAACCTGGGTGTCACTTTTATGGAGCTTCCCTCTCACACTTCACAGAGCCAGTGATCTGGTCAGGACTGGGCTAAGGCCCTGAGCTTCTGCCCTGGATCAGTCTGTATTCCAAGCATCTTCCAGGCAAGCCCCACCTCCTGCATGCAACAGCCTCCCTGCCCTCCTCAAGGACACAGCTATGACCCCAGAGCCTGGGTCTCTGGGGATCTGGGGCGGTGTCAAGTCTGGTGTGCCAGCAATGAAAGAAAAACAGAATTCAGTAAGATTTCCACACATTTATTTTATCACCTATTATTTCAGTGTTCAGTGATTTGTGGTGGTTAAACTTCCACATTGCCTGAGTGTCGAACAGGCAAAGGAGTGCCTGTCATTTCTTTTGGGGTTTATCACAGTGAACGCATCCATTTCATTAATAAATATTTTAAAATATCCAACATGACTTTTTAAATTCATACAAATAAAGAGACTGTTTGACTACATATTTTTAGAGTTCAAATTTGCCAGTTTGCAAAAGCACTGGCTATCACATTCTGGTTATCATGCTATAAAGCACATGCCACATAGAGAAAGTGGAGAACTATGGGGTATCCCTTATAAAGCCAGTGACCACATTGGAGTCTGAAAGATTCAGTGTAAGGATGAGCAAACAGTGGTTCTGGAGCCAGTTCTCACCCCACATGCCAAGGCCAGTGCTCCTGGTGCAGCCTGAGGCATCACTGTGTGGCCTGCTCTGTGCTTCTCCACAGTTCTTGACCAAACCAAGCTCAGAAGCATAAATACTAATTCTTAGGTTGGCTAATGAAATCTTTCCAACAGTCATATACTCACCATCTCTCTCTGTACCCACTGTCCCCATGAGAAGAAAAAAAAATAATAACACAGCCTTCTATTTCTTAAATAGGCCATGTTTTGTAGAAATAGAGCCATACTTAAGGTTCTGTCAAAGGCTTTTTTCCCATACATTGAAAGTATTCAAAAAAATTCAGACCCTCTTGTGTGGGTGGCTTTCTTTTTGTTTTACTTGTCAGCAAGCACTGGTTTCTTCTCAGAGCAGCACTACTTTCACTGGGTTGAAGGGAATTGTGAGAACAGGGAAATTAGGGCTGCCACGTCACAAGATGGAAGTGTCACGGGATGACTGGGACACTGGCTGTGATCCGCGCGGGCTCAAATCTAATCAGCTGAAGGCTTTCTCAGCTTTTTACAAAACTCTTAAATACAGGTAAACATGTAAACACCGTGCTCTCAGAGAGCAAGTACTTAGGCATATCACATCACACCCCTTTTCGGGAAGCTTTGAGTGAAACGTCACAGATCAGCTTTTAAAACCATCCACCGGAGGCGCTCTCGGGCTGTGGGGCAAACACCACATTGCACATGTCGGAGTTCTCCTGGTGCAGCGGCAGCTCAGAGCCGGCCAGGAGGCGTTCTCTTCGCTTCCGAGACACATAGCCTCTGCCTGTGGAGAGCCTCTCATACTTCGTCTCAAATTGCCTGTGTGACCACAACATCAAGCATGTTAAGTCACCCCACACAACTCGGGTTTGTGTTCTCTATGCGCTCCTAAAGCTCCTACTCCAAGAGGCTCCAGAAAGGGGTCCAGTGCCAAGGAGCCTGGCACCAGGAAGGGCGGTCTTCCTCATCTCTCTTCTAAGCTAACAGGCACACATGACATGCCGGGGAGAGGGTCTGACTTAGCTTCCCCAGGGAAGAAGCTGAATTCATTTCGTCTCTGTTTAGCCCTGCAGGCCCAGCTGTGTCTCCTACCCTTCATTCCAGAAACCCAGCTGAGGCCACTGCTGGGAATGTAGCCAGGAAAACAGTCCTGGGGTGCGAATCAAACAAGTGAGCCACAGTGTCCAGGCATTTTGACTATTGGAAGATAGACTTTTTTTTTTTTTTTAAACCTTTTTCTTTTCTTTTTAAACAAAAAAAAGTACTTAATGGGAGTTGGTTCTAGATATGTTAATGTAAGTTAGTAACAACTATAATCCACACATATCCTGTGAAAATCATAACATGTGTACTTACATTATTGATGCCTTTCTTATATGCATCACAAAATGTCAACAAATATAAACAGCACTCAGCCATAGGCAGGCTATCATGGTGCATGACATAAGAAGTGGCTTCCTATACCTTAGGATTAGAAAGTGTCAAGTGGACCTCAGCAGCTACTATTGAAAAGGCAGTGCCAATGAGATTGAAAGCATCCTGTTTCTAGGACAGCAAAGTTATCAATGATAGTTACAAGCACCAGAGGACACTTGTAAGTAGAGGGGTTGTGAAGTTACATGGGTAAAATAGCCGATTTGATTTTTAAGACCTTGAACATTCTACTAATGTAGGTCAACAATCCCAAACTCAACCTTGAGCCCACACTTAAACCAAGGTCAAGTTGTTGTTGTACATGACCATAAGAATTGTACATTCACTGGGCCCTTAGGCCGTGGTAAATGTGTGGCCAGGTGTTTGTCTGAACTTTCTGTATAACAGGCAACTGTGTGAAGATATGAGATAGCACACAGGCAATTCCCACAGGCAATCAAATCCCTTTGTTTCCTTGGAAAGTAACCTCTAGGCTAAATATAATGCCATTCAGTGTTAAATGAACTAATCTTTGGATTTGTTTGGTATCTTAGGAGTTGGTTAATCTTAGTTTTATTGTTTATGTCTCTACTCTTTTAAAGAAACCTAATCTTTTACTTAGTTTCTTTCTTTCTTTTCTTTTTTTTTTTAATTCTAAAGCTGAATACAGTTTTCTGCTGAGTTGGGTGCTATCCAGGGCCACTCCACTCCCAGCCCCGAATTCCATCTCACCTGAATGGAGCATCAGCCTTGTCCATCTGCAAGCAGACCAAGAAGGGATACTGGGAGAACTGCACCGTGGAGATAAACTCTAGGCCTGTCTCTGATTCTGCCCTGGTTTGCAGGCCAGCCTTCATGAAAGAGGAATCCACTGTAACATCTCCAGTCAATACCACAGCCACCCTAAGATTGAGGAAAACACCTGTCCATGTCACATGTCACTGGGCTGGCCTAACTGACACAGTTTTGCAGAGCTTCCATCTATGACACTAACAGCTAGAAGGAAACACGCAGAAATAGAAAGGTGCTTAGGCCTGTTAGAATTAGCTATCAGGCATGACACTGTCCAGCATGGCACCCAAATGTACCAGTAAGAAAACACACCTGGAACCTCATCTGAAGATTGACTTATATTGAAAAGAAGCATAGACTCACAAGATGATAACTGCTGCTACTAGCAAGTATCATGTTAACTATCTCTTTGGCTTTGAGGTGTCTGTTTCAATTCTGTTTCATTATATTCCAGAGATGTAAGAGTGGTTATTGAGATACTAGAAGAATTGTGCCCACAGGGAGGCATGCACAGCAGGCTCCCCGGGAGGGATGAAAAGGGAGTTGGCCCCTGTCATCCAGAAAACTGGTCAGATGAGACTGGGGCTTGAATGACAATGAAGAAGAAGGTTCATCTTTAGGGCTGCTCTAAGTAATTCTTTATACCAAAGAACAAAACTTGAAATCAATTATGGGACATTACTCCAATAATTAAAACTGAGTTGTAAGTTCCTACTTTTTAAAAGTATGGTGTACTGGGCCAGCAAGATAGCTCAGTGGTCTAAGTGCCTGCTCAGGCAAGCTCAGGGACCAGAGTTCAATCCCTGTTACTGCATGCCATGGTGACCCTGTCCCCAAGGCATTCTGAGCCAGCCACTGGGTCCAGGCACAGTGGCACATGCCTGTAATTTCATCACTGGGGAGGCTGGAAACAGGAGGATCACTACGAGTCCAAATTGTGTAGTGAGACCCTGTACCAAAAACATTCAAAAATAAAATAAAAGAGGTATTGATTTTCACTAAGCAAATTAAAGATTCCTTTGCTGTTTTTGAAAGAATGGAAGTAGGTCAGAGGTTGTTTCAATCCCTGAATCCATTATAGTATATTCTAATGTCTTCTAGTCAGCACAAGGTTAAGAGTTTATTTTTAAATGAATCAATGAGTAATGAAATGGAAGATAAACTAGTTGTAATATGGATACTGGTAAATTCCTAAGGATATTGTGTTCTTTTAAAACATTGATTTTTTTTTTTTTTGGTTGCTGTCATTGATTTTTTTTCTCCATATTATATCCAGAATTCTATGGTTTCATGATCATATTGAATCCTCAAAATAATTTAGAGAAATTTCCATCCAGAAAAATACTTTGAAAAGAGAAGCAAGGAGGTATAGGCACTAGAAAGCTTCAAATTTATTACTAATTCTGATGTCTAATTCCATTTGTTATTTTTTGGTTCCTTTTAGCCCTACTATGTATAATCTTTCACATTAAATGTGCTGCCTTTTGAATGCATGGTGGTTCACAGTAGTTTTTTTTTTTTTTTTTTTTTTAATGTATTTGGTTGTTTCAGGGTATCACTATGCAGCTTAGACTCATAGTGATCCTCCTGTTCTCAGCCTTACCAGTGCTGGAATTACAGGCATGTGCCACTCCACCTAGACATGGTGACTGGCTCAGCCCGCCTGGGGAGGTGGGGATGGGGAGGCTGGCATGGACTGTGATGATGAGGATGAAACCTTGCAGTTCCTGCACATGCCTAAGCAGGCTCTTAAGTCTGCTGAGCTATCTCATAGGCCCCCACAAGTAGTTAAAAATAGGTAAAAAGTTAAATTTGCCCACTACATTTTTAAATATCAAAAGATTAAAATACATTTTGTTTTATTTTCTTTAGTTTTATAACAAAAATAATTTATTTGATTATCTCTAGTTCAGAGATGTTGCTTTATGTTCAAAGTGAAACATTTTCATTGGATTGGATTTGAAAAACTAGAGAGGTGCAGTAAAAGGAATGCTGAGGAAAACACACAAGAACTCCAAATATTTAAGATTTTGATTCTGCACAGATAAGATTCTCAATACAGCAAAAGAGAAAAGGCTTTAAACCCTAACAAGAGTGGCAGGCTAAAACATTGGCTTCAATGTAAAATTTCCTGACAGCACTGTTTACCACTAAAGCAAGCTACTAAAAGAAAATAAGCCAGTCTCCTCACTTTTTAGCCCAGGATTTATTCCTGTCTCTGAAAGCAGGAAGGTACTCAGTGGACTTGTTATGAGTGAGATGTTCCTAAGAAGTTATGTTGGATTGGCTTCCCAAGGTCACGTTCAACTCTGTGATTTCGTGACTACAAATAAAAATGATAGACTTTGAAAAGTCCAAAGGTTGAGAGCTGGCCAGATAGCTCAGCGGATTAAAGCACCTGAAGCAGACATGGAGGCCAAGGGTTCAATCCTCAGGCCTATTGTGTTGGCTCCACCCCTGGAGTGTGCTGAGAAGACAATTGAGACTGGGTGTGGTGCCTGTGATCCCAGCTCTTGGGATCTTGTAAACAGATGGATCACTACAGAGTCTGATCTAGTAGTGCGATCCTGAACACCCTATAGACCCTCCCCTCAAATGCAAAAAAAAGAAAAGCCCAAAGGTTAAACAATGCTCAGAATATATCTCTGCAGTTTTATATAGAGTATTGAACATGATATGCTTACCGATTTTTCACTCGGGTTTTAGACTCACGATACCACAGACTAAACTCCATTGCACCTGAAATGTCAATAGCTAGACCACCTTGGACTTCTATATTGGCCTTTAGTCCTGATTGCAATTGAAGCTCCTAGAGAAAAAGGAATATAGTAAATACAGTGCAGTTAATATGGCTACACCAATGACTTGGGATGATATAGGAGCTTTTCACTAGATTTGGATAATTGTCCTCATCTTAATCAGCAGAAGCCAATTCTGTTAGTTTGCTAAGTTAATAACACATGAAAGAAGTGAAGGCTCAGTTGCAGAGAGTGCTTTCCTTCAGTCACTATGGGGCAAAAGGTCCTGGATGTCTGGTCCTCTGAGCAGTAGTCTCAGCATCACCACTGTTCCAAGTGTGGGTTCAGAGGCCTGCCAATGCCTACCAGTGACTGGCCCAGCAGTCCATACTATCATAACTCCTCATGTGACCTACAGTCGTCTAAAATGGAGAGCCACAGTACCACAGAAAATGAGGGCACATCCCCCAGAGATTCCCCTGAGACTTTTATTTTGTGGGCATGGGTCATCCTTCAGCGCTCCTCAGATACCGACCACTGCATCTTCCTGATGAAGGCAACACAATGACCTCTGGTACAGGGTACAAATCACAGGAACTGCACAGACTAGAGCAGGAGAACAAGGCAAGCATCTGCCTAAGCCTTGCACCCTGCCCTCTCACACCTGAAATGATTATGACTTAATGATCAGGTCCAACCTGAACTCAGACACACTTTTCAGAAGCACAGGAATCAGTAACAGACATGGTCCATCTTGGGACATTTTAGAGTTGTCTGAAACTCATTGCTGTGCACTGTCTGCCTCCATTTAGCCTTGAAGAGCTGCATTTTCCAGACATGGTAGGCAGAATTATATTGGTCAAAAACATTTTCACTGGATTGAAATCAGATTGCATAGGGACAGAGTTAAGAGTGATAATAATTCTGGGGAAAAGTTCAGCATCTTAGTTTTGATATTTCCCCAAAGATCACAAATTGCTGGCAACTGGCAGCATGATTAACTTCTTTATGCAACTGTCATATTCAGACAGCATAGCCTTATGCTTGCCATGTACGAGTGGTACGATTTCACTTTCCAAAAGGGACAATGTTGGACTCCCTGAATTCCAGAGAGCATGGCAGTGAATCTCAGACACACAGCTTGGAAGCAGGCATATCAAGAAGATGTAGCAGTGGCACAACTTTACTTTCATTCTGAAGGGCACTCAGGGTGAGCTGGAATTATAGCAGCAGGGGGTGCTCAGTTCCATGCCGAGCACCCATTAGGAAGCACCACTGAGGACCCTGAGAGTCACATGCGGTACAGAAGAGCCATGTAGCGGCCATAGAACAAACGAGCTGTGTTATGGATCACAGCTAATGTGAAGGTGCTCAGCTCACCCTGAGAAAACCACGGCAGGCATGCTCCAACGCTAACTCATAACCATGAATTATAGCGCCAAAACAACGAGACTCTGAAAGTTCACTGCAACGGGAACTGCATGCCTGGTCTCTCCTTGCTTCTCAACCTGAAGATCATAATCACAGAAGAATCACCAAGGACCGGAGATGTAAGCCTTAACTTTCTCGTGGATAAAGCATTAAGTAGATGTCAAAATATGGTGAGTACTAAAAAAAGTACATTTTACAGAATCAGACAATATATCTTTATAAGCAGATAGCATTTCCATTGAAAGTGACTTTGAGGAGCACTTTGACTTTCTGAGAAGATTCCTTTTCTTTGTGTAAAGGGAACTTGGGAAAAAAATTTGTAAGAAGCTACAATGGAATATTCCTGTACTGCCTTATAAAGACAGACCACTGACCCATGTAGA
>PVJA010011958.1:50000-53305 GCA_004027025.1 Myocastor coypus
CTAATCAGTTAACAAATGCAGAAGGAAATGCTGCCTATCCATAGCAAAGGAAAACAGGCAACAGTACCAAGAGGGTCAAATGCTAGAAAGGTGAGCCCCAAGATAGGTTAACTTCACCTTATATCATCCAGGCATAGAACACATTTCAGGGACTAATAAATATATCCAGACAGAATGCAGTACCTGAGAATGGTCTATTAGCAGAATAAGTCCTTTCACCACACTGATAGGGTCACTAGTTGCAGACAGCATTTTAGACATCAAGTCACTGTAGCCATTGAAGAATGTGACAGGTCTGAGCTGAACATCAAAGAGGATGGCAGACAAGCCCGCGTAGGAGTCCAGGTTCTCCTCACCCTCATCGGGAGTGGCCGCAATCAAGCCCTCCAGCCCTTGGGCTTCAATGACCACCTAGGGGGAAACATGAGAATTTGGAAATTATTCTGACACATGGTTCTGTCTACCCTGAGTGCTGTCAGGGTTTCAGGGCTTTTCAAGGGGTTAAAACTTAAAATGTCTGCAGCAGCTAGGCAAAACCAAAATCTTTACGCTAAAACCTTTTAGCCAAGTTGGTTTCCTCCAAGGTATCTTCATGACCACCCTTTAGGTACAGATGATTTCACCCATTCTGTAGGTGAGAAAATAAAAACTGCTCTAAGCTTGCTCAGCCAGTAAATGGCAGAGGAAGAATCAGTCCCCCCATGTTGTGCCTACCTAGGCCAGGGGCTTTCTGTCCCATGGTGCTGTTCTAGAGTCAGTTGTCCCAGGGCTCTCACAAACAATGGGTGTGTGTGGCTGGGGAGATTGCTCAGTAGAATAAGTGCTTGCCTGGCAAGTGCAGGGGCCTGAGTTCAGTTCCCAGTTCCAAATAAATAAATAAATAAATAAATAAATAAATAAATAAATATTTTTAAAAATCTGCTATTTCAGGGCACTCTGAGAGGAGGTGAAGAAGTTTGCATTGTTTTAAGGCTACCTCTGTTGGAGGGTGCTGGATTCTTTGCACCTGTCCAGGTAAAACTCCTCTCTATATATAAAGAGAAAAATTATAACAAGAGCCATGGTGGACACCACAAGAAGCCCACACCCTGACTTCTACCACACATAGGAATGTTGCACATTTCCTGTCCACTGTACCTGGCCCTTAACTACAGAGTGCTTGACATTTCAAAGCCTGTATCTGAAAACAGATAGCAAGTTCTGGGGACAGAGGCATCCTGGTTATAGCATTACCCATGGGTGCAGTGACTTTTCATTGATGAGAGCTCAACTTTCTCTAGAACAAGATGACTGTAAAGTTCAGAGAATTCAATTACACAAAAGGCTAGAATGTCATATTCATGCAAATTAAAAAGAACATACATTTCCTAATAAGGAAGCCTTACAGATCATCACCTAATTTTTGACAGAACTAATGGAACAGACATCAGCTAGCTGTCAAATGTCTGCCCTTTATTCTCTCTTGTAGCAGCACTGAAACTATGTACATTGGCTCTTTAGAGAGGCATATTCTCTCTGTAGTTTCTTTTATAAGGACCCAGTTTCTTTGTAGAGACACTTAAAACAGTAAATATGTCACAGAATTAAATACCTGGGATCCCTAAGGAATCTCTCTATGAATAAAAATAAAATATGATAAAATGTTTAAGTGAGAGTAGTGACATTCCAATTATGAAAAGACAGATTATGCTCAGCAAGCTAGGCAGATCAAATTTCTTAGGTTTCCAATATGAGAACTTCTCTAGGATCATAAACCATGCAGCTTCCTGAAGTGGAAGGAATCATGCGCAACACACCACCGAAGCCACCTCTAATTTACACTCACAGAGCTACCGTCCATATATGTGTGCATATATGTCACCTTAGGCTGATTTCTTACATCTTTTTATTAAGTAAAATCCATAGGAAATGATTACCTGGCTACCATGGAGATGGGCCTTCCCAATGTACTGGAAGACATTCACGTTGCTTCTCCTCAGAATACCAGAACCAGAGTAAAGGATGTCAAGGCTGTAAGTGGACGCCGAGTGGGGGCTACCTAACGACAAAACAGCTGTGTCACTCATCTGCAGTTCCACTGGGCCCACTGGGGAGGGGCAGGAGGAGAACCCTTCCATAGGTTACATACGGTCTATGTAGCCAGTGAAGGCAGAAGAGGATCCGCTCTTGGAGAATCGGTCATAATTGTGAGCGACCATTTCCTTGAGAACTCGGCGAACCATTTTGCTGCGACACGTAAAAAGAAAAAGCTGCACATCCATTGTCATGGCTCTTTCCAGATCAATTTTGGAAAGAAACCAAATTCTCAGTGAAAACAAGAAGGGGACGAGTTTTCCTCATGCTATTCTGAGACAAGAGAAGATGCCAGCTGTACATCAGCACCATGATGAGATCCTTAGTATCTACAGGCAGTTTGATACCAAAATGCCAAGGCAAGGATGCCACTTGTGACAAGTTTTACCTAACCAGGTGCTATACCTCAGAACCTGAAGGCACCTGGGCTTGACGCACTGGAGTTCTGCCAAGGAGTCACCATGTCTAAGGAAAGGTGTCCCAAACTAGGAGGTGGCATGGCGTTTCTTCAAATATTTTCCTACAGTCTCCAATTTTATCATTGGTTAAAGATATATAACAGTCGAATTCTAAGATTTCTTCTATATCTAGGTAGTTTCAGTTATACAAACAGCTCACTAAACCGCAGAAAGAAACCAGTCTCCTCTAAGTAAGTCTTAATCTTTACCCTATTCCTCTGTCTTGTCTTTGTATTGAAAATTGAGACCTTTCCACTTCTTATTATGTAATCCTAATAAATGACTGTAACATAATAAAACAGAAAAATAATCAACTAAAGTAAACTTTAGTTGATTAAAGTAAATTTTCTAAGCAAGAAATTTTTGAGATTTTTTTTTCTTAGAAAATTTTATAAGCCCCTCACCCACATCCTCTGCAATCATGAGGTGCTTGGACTACAGCCTAGAAAACTGAAGCTGAGGGGTGTTGGCAATTGTCCCCCAGCATCCACCAGGTGCTTATGTAAACAGTAAATAGATTTGCTTTGTTTGGTTCCAGAGACGGCCAAGGCTAACTACAGGGTTTCATGATACAGAGACAAGAGACACACTGCTGAGACCCTGAAGGACTGCACAGGATTCCTGGGAGAGGTGCTCTTCCCGCCTCATAGGGACAAGTGAAGTCTGACACCTTCTGCTAGAAACTAGATCGCCACACAGAGAATCTGCCTGTGACAGCTTCCTTTCATTTCCTAGGCTCTCTTCTCCTCTCCTCTCCTCTCCTCTCCTCTCCTC
>PVJA010011959.1:0-43859 GCA_004027025.1 Myocastor coypus
GGAGGGGAGGAGGGAGGGGAGATGGAGGAGGAGAGAAGAGGGGAAGGAGAGGAGGGAGGGGAGGGGAGAGGGAGGAGGAGAGAAGTGCATATAGTGTCTGTGTTCACTGAGGTTCTTGGGCCTCAGACCTGACATGGCCTCCCTCCTCCTATTGCCTTGTCCGCTCCCCTCCCCCTCTTCCCCTCAGGTTCCCGGGCCCCTTCACGTCTGCATGCGATTCATCCCCTGCTCTCATTCTAGCATTCCTTAATTTTTCTCTTCATTTGTTCTTTGCTCTACTCAGGTGGGAGATACCCTGTGGTACTTGTGCGTCTGGCGGATTTCACCCAGCGTCATACTTTCTAGGCGCACCCATTTCCCTACAACGAAAGGCCACATTCTTATCCCGCAAGCCTGTGGCTGTTGTGCTTTATGTGGAAAAAGGGACTTTGTCGACGGAAAATGATGTTAGCTTGGAGATGAGCTCAGCCTACGCACAGGAGTCCTGCAGCATGGAGGGTTTTCCTTGTCGTACTTCGTTACAGAGAGACGTGATGATAGAAAAACTGCCACTGAGACAGGGCTGTGACACTCTGCAAGATGAAGTGACCATAAGCCAGCTAACGGAGGCGGACTCGAGAGAGATAAGGAGATGAGTCTCCCTGGCAGCCTCCAGAATGAGACGCGATCCCTGGGAACATGGTGGCTCTGGCCCGTAAGAGCTGCTTTATGGTTTTGACCCTTGGAACTTGATTTAACAAATTTCATTGTTGGGCAGGTGAAATAGCTCAGCAGATTAAGTGCCCGCTCAGGCAAGTGCAGGGACCTGGGTTTGATCCCTGACGTCACATGCCCTGCCAGCCCTGCCCCCAGGGCATGCGGAGCCAGGCTCAGAGACCCAGCATGGTGGAACACGCCTAAAATCCTAGCACTGGGGAGACGGAAGCAGGAGGATCGCTAAATAAAATTTGATAATTTTATTTTTAAGCCACTAAGCTTATTGTAATTAGTTACAGCCTCAGGGGGAAAAATAGAGCCACAGTAATTCCACCATCACTAGCAAATGTGTAGTCAATCAACAATGCGTTTTTGTCCAAAGCAGTCTTGGCTGTCCCCTTCTGCATGGCAAGTGGTCGGGCTTCCCACACTGCTCTTGCGGACCTGGTCACTGGTCAGACAGGGCAGCAGCAACCTGCCCGAGGAGGCTGTCTGTAGCTTCGAGCTGCTGGCAGGCCACTGTCAGAGCTCCCTTGAGCTCCCCCTGAGCCCAGTGGTGCGGACAGCCCAGGAGTTCCTCCCAAGAGCTTCCTGAGTTAATCAACAGCCGCAGCACAAGCTACATAGGCAAAAGCAAAGATGAGTTATGGTTTTGTACTGCTCAGCTCCAAGTTGATGTGGTCACATTTTGCGGGCTATCACACCAGAGAGAAATGAAGTCCTGTAGGGTGAGACAGCCCAAAGGGTGCAGCCAGTGCGGGAAAACACTCCAGGCTTGTCCTGAGGCCTGTTATAGTGTGTTTCCATAGAAATATTCAAGTCCTTGTATGAGTATCACCTACCCCTACTGCTACAGAGAGGTCGATATTATTTTCAAGGAAAACTAGCTCCTTCTACTGTCCCAGAATATCACTGATATTTTCCTTGTAGAGGGAGCACGAGACGTAAATCCTTGCCTCCCCGCTGATCTGAGAACCACTCCTCCTTTCCCACGCACTCCTGTCCTCATCCTTAGGCCCCTTTCCTTCTTCCAAACCTTAATACCGAACCACTACAGCAGGAGCACGTGCAAGGGCGTGGGGTCACGGGTGTCAGTGATCTCATCAGGAACCTGCTGCAGCTTCCCCCAGCTGCAAAGCAAGGCCGAACTTCCTCCCGTCGAATTAAAGGCCCTACCACGTGGCACCGAGTCGTTTCTAAGCTGGGTGCCCACGGACACATTCATTGGCAGAAGCCACCTGCACCCTCTGCCAACACCTGCCAGGCCCCACTCAGAGGCTGCCACCTGGGTCCTGGCCTGTGTCCACGTGTGCTAGAAAGGTCCGTGTCTTTAGCCCCCTTTTCCAGGCAAGGGTGCGAAACGGGAACCAGAATAGCCTCTCTCCCTCTGCTCCCCCGGAAGCTGCCTCTGCCGAGGGCTCGTGCCCTGTCACACTCACGGTCCCTGAGCTTCTGCCTCTCTCCACAGGGTGCGGGTTTTGGGAAGGAGGATGCAGTTCACAGCTCAGAAGCATCCTGACTGCACCAGGCTGCCTTGAATTCAAGTGGAAAACTGAGAGGATCACAGACATTCTTTTAGGGATATTTCAGGGAAATGAAATCGTCTCTGTCTCCCCGAGTTCCCAGAGAGGAGCACTGCCACAGGAGGCAATTGAACCCCCTTAGCACTTGGAAGAGCAGAGCTCAGGGCATGGAGCGGGCAGGAGCCATGACCTGGCTACCCGGGGAGCCGCAGGAGGAGGACACGAGGGCTGAGGCCCTCCTGGGCAGCTCAGTGGGACTCTGAGGAAAACCTCCACAGCAGCAGCAGCAGCAGCAGCAGCAGGGTTCTGTGTCCTGCCTGACACGGAACAGCCCTCAGCCTTTCTCCTGAAGTGGGGGCCGTGCACAGGAATGTCCTTCCAGAAGAACACAGAATGGAAAGGAAGAAACGAAGCCACGAGCCCATGAGACCACGGTGACTGCTGAAAGCAGGAGTCACGTGGGAGGAGAACTGCATTCCACCCCTGCGCGTCTCCTCTCCCAGACCCAGCACTGTTGTTTAACAATGAGAAAAGCGTCCAATGAGTTCCAGCTGAGAGACCCTGCCAGTCACCCCGCCTTCCCTGGGCCAGTGCTTCCCTGAGCTGACAGGGCCGCCACGATTAAGGGAAGTCTGGGGAACCACCTGAGCCACAAGGACCTAAGGAAGTAAGAGGAATAAATGTGACAGAAGGGGTTTGCCTAGGGCCCTGGACCAGGAAACATGCAGCGGCTAGAAGTTCGGGACAGTCTGAATCCTGCATGAACCAGCATTGTGAAGAATGCGGTCTCCTAATGAAAACTGTACTAGTGGGGAACGTGGGTAGGGCTGTGGGGGAACTCTCATCACAACTTGTCAGCAAATGTCAACCTGTTTTTAAAACACGGCTGAGGCTATAGCTCAAGTGCAGCGTGTTTGTCTAGCATGCACAAGGTCCTGGGTTCAGGTCCCAGTATTAAAAAAAAGAAGCGTCCTGAGGGGAAGGGAGTGCTGCAGCTCTCTGGCCCTGTTTTCCGACCCATCCTCCATGCCTTCTGCAGCCTGCCTGGGTTCTGCTGCCACCCATCCAGTGGACCATGCCACCCCGGGGGCACCCAGCCTCTCTCAAGTGCTCGGGGTTTCCTTTGTCACCCTGAACCTGCCCAAGGGACCCCGTTGTCTTTACCGCCCCCTGATGGTGGTGTCCTCTCTGCACCTGAGTATGCGGTTGTCTCTTGGGGGGGGGGCTTTCCTCTTTGGTGATGTCACACTTCCTCTCTGAGCCCCACACTGCTCCAGCGAGCACATGAGAGTACCCCCAGGGAGAGGAAGGCCGAGAGGGATTACGGCGCGTGAGAGGCTCAGCCCCCAACCCCACTCTGGATGGGCAAAATCGAGTAGGAATGAGAAGCCAAGGCTGAGGCCCTGAGGGAGACATGGGACATGCGTTATGTCTTCCAAACACATTTGAGCACCAGCGTTTGTGCTGGGGCTGGGAAGCCGGGCAGAGAGGAACTTGCTGGCCACGCTCATCTGACAGCAGAGGAACCCCTTGGGGATTTTAAATGAGTCTAAAGAAGAAGGGAACTGTCCCCAAGGAGCCTGCACGGCAGGAAGTGTAGGACCAGGAAGCCACCAGGCAAAGCCTTGCCTGAGTCCCTGCCCGGCCGTGAGCCACGGTCCTGCTGGGCCCTGTGGGGCAAGCCCAGACGCACAGGGGATGCGGCCTGAGGACAGCGGCAGAGTGCCTTTTCTCCGTTTCATGGATCTGGTCTCCCTGCTGGTGTTCAAAGGTGCTCCAACCACACTGGCCCCAGCCCTGCAGCTTCCAGGGATCCCTGTCCAAGCGGCAGCAGGGTGCTGTTCCTGCTCTGTCACAGAAGCCCAGAGCCCAGCGTCCCCAGATCTCTTCCTTGGGCATTTCTGCACCATCCTGCCCAAGCAAGCGCCAGACCCTGGGTGCTTCTGAAGAGGCTGGTGCCGCCTCTGTCGGGCTCTTCGGCTAAGGAAGGAAGGTGCCTTTGTTCCCTCAGGCTGCTACTGTGACAGAAGGCCTCACGCTGGGTACCTTGTCACAATGGCCTGAAGAACAGGCTTCAAGTTTCCTCTGCTACAAAAGCACTAATGTTACTGTGGAGGGCCGAGCGCCAGGATCTGGTCGCCCCAGCACCACCGCCCGGGCATCAGGCTTCCATGGGGAGTTTTGGGGGAGATACACACGTCTCAAGCATGGCAAATGCGAAATTCTATTCTCTAGGCTGTATAATCTCTACCTGAGCACCTCCACCATCCACAAATGGATTTCTACTGATGTCAAAGGCTAATTGTGTATTTCTAAATTTTACACGAGTATCATCATAGTTATTTCCTCCTCAACCAATGTTCATTTTCTGCTTTCCCAATCAACTGAGGTATTCCCCCCTGTGAAGTGGCAGAGCTGACTCTGAAAGTTTCGCCATTCCTTTCTGAAGTGTGTGACTGGGCTGTCCTTTGTGCCGGTATTTTTATTTACTTATTTGCTTGTTTGGTACAGGGTCTCACTGCCCAGCTGGGGCTCCTAGCAATACTTCTGTCCCGCCTCCCCAGCACTGGGATTGCAGGCGAGTACCACCATGCCCAGTGTCAGTGGCCGGTACAGCATACCCAAGGTCTCAGGGCCAGCATAGCATATGGCTTGCAGTACCCGGCACTGAACCCGAGTGTTTGCGCTTGCCAGGCAAGTGCCTAGACCACCGAGCTATCTCCTCAGGCTTTTAGACCAGTGTCACCAAAAATCACTTCCAACCACACAGGCCCCTATTGTACAGGCTTCCAACTCCCTAGGCCGGTGTGCCTTGTGCACCAGCCCACCTTAGCCCAGGCTCCCTAGCGTGCCTTGCTTTGGCCTCCTGCCGCGGCTGGGGTGTGATCTGAGCAAGTCTCCCAAAGGTCTGTGTGTGGGAAGCTAGGTCTTCAGTGTGAGGAAGCCTGAGAGAGAGCTGGTACCACCTGCAAGAGGTACAGAGAATTTATCAGAAAGTGTCCAGCTTACCGAGGGAACTCTGAGGAGACCCGCCTGGCTCTCGCGGGACCTCAGATCCTGTAAGAAGCTCTGTTGCCTAAAGGCTGAGCCCGGCCCCTGCACCCTCTCCAGCTTCCTGTCTCACCGTGGGATCCCATCCGCCACGAGGCCCTCGGTGGAGCTGGGCTTTTGGGATGTGTGCTGCTAAAGTGAGCTGCATAGCCTGCTGTTGAGTCTCCAGACCACGAGCTACAGAAGAGGCTTCCCTCTTGATGGAGGCCAGCTTCAGGCACTCATTATAGCGGCATGAGCAGACTAACACACCGCTGTGTCTCCTCTCTCAGTGGGAGAGGCAGCGGGACCCTGCTGCCCACAAGTGGCATTTGGTCACATGGGGCCTCTTCTCTGCCTGGTGGAAGGGTGGGCGTCACCGATCCAGGGAAAGGCACCGCTACATTTCCAACTGCTTTGCTCCTTGCTCTTGAAATCATGGACCAGCAAGAGAAATGTATTTTCCATCCTCAAGCAAATGAGCTTTAATTAATTAAAGCATGTACCTGTTGGGTTCATTCCAGTACTAATCTAAGAAGGAGCGCGAGTGACCCTGGGAAGCATTTGATGGACTGTCGGCCCCGTGCAGAAAAGCAGCGGGATAAATACCAAGTAACCAAAAATACACTCTGCGCACCCCTTGGGAGAGTGGCGGGCTCTCCTGCCAGTCACTGCTGATGATCACACAGGTCAAGCGGCTTTTGTAGCTCATCTTCCTGCAGCTCCTTCACAGTAAGAAGCTAGGGGGCTCGATGAGGCGGCAGGCTGGCAGGTGGGGCCTGGGCGGGCCCCCGGGGGCCCCCGCTGGGGTCTGCCTGGGGCTGTGTCGCCTGCCAGCCCTTGGGCCATGACCTCACCCTTGGGTCTGGCTGCTGATGTTGCTGCCGCTCTCGGGGCAGGAGCAAGGCCGTGTGACGAACCACCGGACTTGAGCACTGAGCACGGCGATTTGGAAGGCACGGGCTGCCAAAGCCGGGCAGAGAGGCTTCTACAGGAGACCACATGCCAGTCAGAAGGGGCTAGGACCACTCCAGACTGAGCCACGTGTGAGCGGCACCCTGCACGGGACTCGTGCCGGGCTGGGTCTGCCACTCCGCAGGAGCCCCCGGCCAGCTGGCCGTGGCTCTCCTTGGGTCCTGCTGCACCCCTAAGCCAGAGTTCTGGCCCCGGGGTCTTGGCTGTGCTCTCCTGGAGACAGCGTCTTTCCAGAAGGGGCTGTGTGAAGGAGAAATCCAGTAGGACTGCTGTCCTTACACCAAGGGGCAACCGAGGCCCAGGGACACTGCACTCAGGATAGGACGGGAGACACAGGGAGAGCTAAGGAAGCGGGCTGTGGCCAGGGCCATGCCGCACAAGGACCCAACGCGCCAGCCGTGATGCGGAATTCCCAGCCTCCCGAACATTGGGCCATCATTTCAGGGGTTCAAACCACCCAACTTGCAACACCGCAGTGGGGCGGCCCCAGCACACGCCCCTGAAGAGGCTACGGCTGGGGGAGTGATGCTTTGGCAGCTGTTTTTGACTAACGCGGAATGAAAACGATTTCCTTCCATCTTCCTTTCTGGACTCCCTTGTTTCCTCCTCTATGTGCATGCATACACAACACACGTGTACACACACATGTGCACGCACAATGCACACTTACACATATGTGCACACATGCACACGGGCAAACACACACATGTGCACACATGATACTCTCACACAGATGTGCGCACAGCACACATATGCACACATGCATACTCATGCATGTATGTGTGCACATGCGCACACAGGTAAGCAGAATGCACACATTCATGCATATACACATGTACAATGCAGCCATGCACATGCCTACCTACATACATGCATATCACACACATTAACACACAGGCACATGCACACATATTCACAGGCAGGCATACACACATAGGTGCATACATATACAGGCATGCACATGTATGCACATGCCTACACAATACACATTCACACACATGTACACACATGTACATATTCACAAGCAGGCACACATAGGCACACATATACATTCACACACAAGTGCACACATGCACAGGTGTATAATATACCACACCTACACACATGTTTGCAGGCATAAACACATAGATACACAATACACATTTATGCACACACATGCACACAAGTACAGGTGCACAACACACATCACAATTCACATACACATGCACACATTCACAGGGAGGCACACACATAGGTGCACACACATACATCCACACACACCCACACATATACACACATGCACATGTGCACACATACACATCACACATCACATGTTTAAAAAAATTTTTTTTTTCTTGTTTCAGAAGTTTTGTTTGTTCATTTATTTTTATGGCTGGCTCAGCCTGCCCTGCAGGCAGGGCTGGCACAGCATGTGGTGTCAGGGATCGAACTGTGGTCCCTGCAACCGCCTAAGCTTTCCTAAGCAGGCGCTTTAGACCACTGAGCCATCCTGCCAGGCCCTCACATATCACATGTTGACACACATGCATACACACATTTTCACAGGCATTCGTGTACACACATAGGTACCCAATCCATGTTTGCATACACACATGTGCACACGTGCCCAGCTATGCACACATGCACTCGCACACTGGAGGATGGAGCCTCATAGTTTCCCAAGTGGACAGCACTCCTTGTTCTGAGCTGGCTAACTGGACTGCCTGCACACTGCCCGTGTTCTTGGCCCTCAGCACACCTGACAAAGCTCTGGTGCCTGGGGGGCGCCACCGTGTTTTATGTCAGCATGTGGGAGCAACACTGGATTTGTGCGTCAGAACAGAGGGATGGGGCCTGACCTTAGGTGTGTGTGTAGGGGCAGGTGGCACTGCCACAGACCTCCCGAGTGCCCTCCTGCCTATGCTTCCGGTCCCGCTGGGTCACAATGACAGCCACTCCCTCTTGGGGCTTGGGGCTCCATCTCCTCATAAATGAATCGGATGAATTCCCTCACAGAAGAAAACAGAACTTCAGAGACATTTGCCTGGACAACCCTCAGTGCCCAGAACCCATGTGCCATGCGTGGGTCTCTGCTGGGCACCTGCAGGGCGGGTGCTGCTCTGTGTCTGGGCCATTCCTGCCCAACACACCTCCCTCCTGCCATGGGGCAAGTGCTGTTCCCTAGGGGAGGGCTCGCATCTGAGTTCCTGGCCCGTGGCCTTGCCCCCTCGGCCCCTTACCCTGCCAGCCTCCATAGGTTGTCACAGGATCCAGTGATAAACATTTGAAAGTTTTCTCAAGAATCGGGGTAGGGGCTGCACCCAGCCCAGCTTCTCAGCATGCACCTAGGGGTGAAATCCCGGCTTTGTACCTCTCAGCCCTGCAGAGGACAGAACTAATAAATGAGTCCCCCGAGTGTCCTTTGTGAACCCCCAGGGTGTCCTTCTGGGCTCCTCTTAACACACTGGTCTCAGATATTCTCTCAATGTTGTCAGATTCTTGGGCACTGGGTGGAAAAAGTTTTAGAGGAGGGGGCGGGGGAGATGGAAAAAGCCCTGCGAAGCTTGCACTGCGATGCCCACGCCCGGCGGAGGGGAGGGCTGCTTCTATCTGGCAACAGCTTCTGACAGCTAAAAAGCCTCTGTCAAGGTAGGTCACCTTGGCGTGTGGACATCCGATGGGGATGGAAACCCGGCGCACGTATGTGTCTGCGCGTGTGCGTCTGTGTGTGCGTGTGTGCCCGCCACCTTGCTGGGTTGGAAGGGAATCTGTCGGTGGGGGTTCAGAGCAATGTAGCTCCTCTGGAGAGAAGGAAAGACTGCCGGGCTCCAATAGGAGGGCCCTCTCCTGCCTCCTGCAGCTCGTGGCGGGGGGCAGGGGGGATTTAAGTGGGGGAGCCACTGTCAGGCACTTCCAGGCTTGAGCCCCCAACTCCGGCTGAACAGCAGAAAGCGCCCAGATCCAGGGCCGGGGGTGGGGCTGGGGCAGGCCAGGCGCATCAAGGGGGCAACACAGCGGGAGAAGCCGCCCGCAGGGCGCAGGGCTCCGCGGGCACAGGTGTAGGAGGGCCTACTCTGCATCCCCGCGAGCGCCGCTTCAGGAGCCCCCGCACCCGATTGCGCCCAGGCTGATGCCCAGCCCGGTGCTCAGACAAGGGGTGCTGGCCTCAGCTCTGTGTTTAGAGCAAGTGTCTAAGGCCCAGGAAGAGAGCTCCGGCGAAGCGCATGTATTTCGTCTGACCTCGCGATATTCTACTCGCTCCCAGGTGAAAGCTGCCTGCACACCAGCCTGGCTATCGCGCATCTGCTAAGCGGGTCCCATCTCATGGTGGCAGTGGGGAGGTGGGGGAAGAGTCAGGCCCGAGACCCTCAGGGAGTGGAGCTGTCTGGAGCACGTGTGGCCTGGCTCCTCGCAGTGGGGCTGTAGGGTGAGGACGCTCGGGGCTGCGCGGTCATCCAGTTGAGTCCTGTGTCGCGGTGTGTGGCGTGGAGAGCTCTGGGACTGAGGCCTGAGGCAGGCTGACACCCTGGGCGGGACCTCGGAGTGCCTGTGCCTCAGTTTCCATTTGCCAAAGCGCAAGCAACACCTTCTGCAGAGAACACCCGCCGACCTCCTGCAGGCTCTGCAGCTCGGGCTGCATCACACCCCCGCTGCATCTCCGCAGGGCCGCGTGGGCCCCTAAGTGCCGCGTCTTGGGTCACAGCCTCTGCGCTCCTTGTGTCGGGCAGGAGAGAAGCTCGCGATGGCTGAGGAAGCGGCCCCTGACTTCTTCCTCGGCAGAGCCAGGCGCTTGCAGAGGGCCACAGGAGTCTTAGCGCCTTGCTCTGGGGACAAAACACCTGACGCCTGCAGCTGCAAGGAGGACAGATCGATTCTGGCTCAGCGCACACCGCCGTGGGCTGGGCATGCGGTGTGGGGAAGAGCCGCTGCTCAGCGCTCCGCAGCAGCGTGGCGTGGGCAGAGCTGGGAGGGCGCTGGGAGGCGCTGCGGACTCAGCTCTTGGGACCAGACCCCAGCTCCTCACAGCTGGCGCGCCTCCCTGACCCAAGCCCCTTTTGGGCCCCGCCCCTCCTGGGAGCGCATGCGCCTTTGGAAAGACACCCAGAGTAAACCGCAGAGCCTCGGGTAAAGGGAAGCAACCAACGTTGCGCCAAGGGTAAGGCAGCGAGCAAGGAACTGTCTCCACTCCAGGGTTCCAAACAGAGACATCTGGTGGCACCGGTGCTGCATTCCCCAGCGGGCCAGTGTGTGGTAAAGGTGACATTCTGCTCTCCATCTGCCACACTCTGCTTCCTCTCTCTGGCTGCTGCCATGCTCAGATGGGCGCTAGCGGAGTTACAGCGCAGACCAGCTAAGTCCCAGCGCTAGCTGCGGCGCTCACTGCCTGACGGCAAGCCCTGGCCCAGCTGAAGGGGGGCCGACTCCGCCTGATTGGGCAAGTTTCCCAGGCTCTGTCACCCTCGCTCCAGTTCTGCAGCCCACGGGAGCTTAGTTCGAGTTGTGCTCAAGGAGACCTGGCTCCGGGGACAGTCCTTGTGTCTGTCAGGTGACTTGCTTGGCCAAAAGAAGCTCAAGGCCTTCTAAGTGACCCCGGCCAAGCCCTGTCTGGGCAGACCCAGAGCCAGGAACCCCTCATGCGAGATGATTCACGGGCTACCTTTCGGGGTGTCTAATGCTCTGTGGTGGGTGATTTCATGCATCATTTAACTGTCTGTAGTGTCCGGGAATGCAATAGAGATTACATAGTCAGAACACTTCGTTTTCAAAGGAAAAACAACAACAACAACATAGTATCAACTTGAACTTGAACTGTAAAAGAAACATTCTTCTGGTTTGTCCATGGAAAGAGCAAGAACAAGCCCTCAGGACAAAAATGAATGATCACACCGTCCCCTCCCGTCCTCCATGCGGGCTGAGTGGTCCTGAAGAAAGATGCCCAGTGCCTCGGAGCTGCGTTCCAAAGGGACAGCCTGCATGCCGTGACAGAAATGGAGGAGGAGCACAGGAGTGGGAAGGAGGCAGGCGTGGGGAGGGAGGGGGCAGGGAGGAGGGAGGAAGGGTCCGCCCCTCGACTGCCTCCCTGACCCTGGCCACCCTGGCCTGTGGCTTCTCCTCTTCTGGGGTCAGCACAGTCGGATGAGTCTGCTGCCAGGCTCCTTCAGCCCCTCTGTGGACCCACCTTGCTGACGTGCTGAGCAGAGAGCCCTGGCTGTCTGGGGCAGCCGCCCTGTCTGCGCCGTCTGTGATTACTTAGCTCACGGGGCACAAGAGGCCCTGCTCCGAGGCACCCTGCCCCCTGCAAAGCTCTGCAGTGAGTGTTCACCCACAGAATCCTGCATCTTGTCTAGGGAAATCTGGTACTCTTCAAAATTTTAAAATGCCATCTCAGGAAACCCCTCTACCAATTCTTCACCCCTCCGCGCAAAAAAGAAACTTTGCAAGTGTAGGTGGAAGCCAGGCTAGGACCCCCAACACCCGAGCTGGCCAGTAGTCTTTGGCCCCTTGGGACCTGCCAAGAGGGTTTCCAGTTCATTCTGAGAAGCACGCAGTATTAAGTTGAGTGAGGGGCCTGTGCATCTGAAATTAAACACCTGTGGCTCCCATGGGCTTTTTAAGTCCCACCAATTGAGGCATATGAAAAGTTAGTGCCCGGTAGAATCAGAGAGAGACACAGCAAACACCTTCACTGTCAACCTCCCCCAGCCCTCCTTGACAGAAAGCAGTGGAAGGTCTGCTCAGGGATTGGGGGCTCCTCATGTTCCGCACGTTCCCCAGGGCATGAGCATGGCTACCCTTGGTTTAAATATGCCCCCAAATTCAGGTGCTGGAAACTTAATCCTCAATACAATGGTGCTGGGACATGAGGCCCACAGGAGGAGTCTGGGTCTAAACATCCTTGTGGATGGATTAGCATTATCATGCCAGTAGCTCGGTTTGCACGTGAACAGGTTCGGGTCAAGAGCAGGTCTACCCGTACTGGCCCCTCCTCGCATGCACAGACTTGCCTTTCTGCTTTTCTGCCATGTTCTGCCTCAGCCTAAGGCCCTTACC
Organism: Myocastor coypus; assembly: GCA_004027025.1. Classification (NCBI taxonomy): domain Eukaryota; kingdom Metazoa; phylum Chordata; class Mammalia; order Rodentia; family Myocastoridae; genus Myocastor; species Myocastor coypus. The sequence goes on from PVJA010011959.1 coordinate 12,255, forward strand.
AGATGCCAGCACCATGCCCTTCTAGACTGCTAGGCTCCAGACCAAACGCTAAGCAATCTCCTTTGCTTCATAAATTTTCAGTGCTGTAGTATTTTGTTATAGCAGGAGCAGACATATGGAGACAAGTGTCCCAGGTGCTGATGGTGCCTGAGAAACTTCCCCAGGCTCTCAAGTGCTTCTCTACATGTTGGGTTTACTGCTGATTGTGGAGGGGTGTAGCAAGGGGTGCGCAAGTTACAGATGCCCAGGAAGGAGGAGGAAGGCTCATTTGCAGGGGTGCTGCTCCTTCTACGCAACCATCCTAACCTTTACTGGCTCACATATTCTTGGTGGGCTCTTAATGAGTTCACATAAGACCTTTGCAGTCACAAACATGCAATGTTGACAGCCAGGAATAGAAGCCAACCAGAAGGTTTCTAAGCATCCACCTGCATTGCGGTCCCAAGGGCTTTCCTCGTAAGGCTGCCTGGAGGGAGCTTCTGCCTTTGGCGTGAGTCCCTCGCAAACCTTGAGTGCAGAGCTGCTGAGTCAGGGTGCGGTAGGTGGAGAGGACATATAACTGAGTGCAGGGTCCCGGAGGTGCACGGTTTGCGATGCGCGAATCTTTATTCCACTTCAAAATTGGACACAGTGGACGCTGACCTCAGAACTCACTGAGACCAGCTGCTCACTGGGGACAGAGAGACAAAGGAAGTCACTCTTCACTCGTCATGCTGTCGTGCCTATACTCTTCATTTTGGTTTCCATGGCTCAATGCCTTCATGCTTCTTGGGACAGTCTTTCATCTTGCTTTTGATTTCTGTGGGCTTTGAAGGCAAGCAACATTTCTTGGTACCTGCACAGAGCAAACATTGGATACTTTCCCAAAAAGTGGTTGTTGAGCTCTTATTATATGCTGGATGCTTTTCTAGGTGGATGGACTTTAAACCAGACAGTACCCGTGATGGTTGACTATGTGTCAACTTGACTAAGATACCGGATGTGCAGATCGCTGGTAAAAACATTGCTTGTGGGTGTTTCAGTGAGGGATATTTTTTTTTTTTTGCCCCAGGAAAAAAGATGAGCCTTTGAGGCAGTAGATAGAAGGAGATACATCTCATTATCACATGGACAGGCATCATTTAGTCCATTGAGAGCCTGGGTAGGTAGACCAGAGGCAGAGGGAGAGTAGATATTTTCCTCTCCTGGAGCAGGGACAGCTGGCTTTCTCTGCCTTTGGACGTCAGAGGTCCAAATTCTTTCTTCGTGATCTTGAGATTTATAGTGTTGATGCCTCAGGCCTTTGGCCCTGGGCTAGGCACTAAATCACCAGCACTCTTTGCGCACCAGCTTGAAGATGTTCTACAATGGAATTCCTTGGCTGTCATCATTCCATCATAATTCTCCATATGCACTAATATATGCATATATATGTATAAAAATACACATCTTATCTTATTGGTTTTGCTTCCCTTGGGAACCCTACTGCAGCGTCTGTGTGAGGCAGTTATTCCCATGTTGTAGGTGATACTGTGGGAGGATATCGCTGGTGTTGTCTCAGTTACCTTTCTCTCATTGCTGAGACAAAACATCTGGCACCCAAAATGAAGGAAGGAAAGGTCTATTTACCCCATCGTTTGTGGATGTTTCAGTCCCTACAAAGCTAGCTCCAAGGCAGACTGACATATGGAAGAGGGTAGCAGCTCATGGTAATGGAGAGCAGCAAAATGGCAAGAGCCAATAGGAGAAGTAGCTAGCAGCTACAAGGGCTACAGAGGGCAAGTCTGTCTCCTTTATGTTGCGTTCAGGCTGTCCACCCCAGGCTGGGTGTAGCATTTACAGCCATAATCCCAGTGGATCATGAGGAAATCACAAACTCTAGAAGTCTGCCCCATGACTGCATGGGGCTTTGGGAGGACAACTAGATGTAAACTACAACATTGTGCCCCTGGACCCCTAAGGTCTCATGCATATCCCTGTGTGCAAAAGGAATTTTAATCCATTTCCAACAGTTGCCAAAGTCCTAACAGTGTCAGCATTGCTAAAAAGTCCAAGTCCCAAGTCGCTTCCAAAACCTAAGGCAAACTCTTAGCGGTGAGCCCCTATATAAATGAAAAGTTAAATACGTCCAATATTCAATGGCACCGGATAAACATTACCATTTTAAAAGGCAAACACAGCAGGATATCAAGAATTAGGACCAAAGCAAGTCCAAAATACAGCAGGGCAAACATGAAGTTCCATAGTTCCATGTGGAACATCTGAAGCAATCTGTGGCAAACTGTGGGCTCCATGTGGCTGCATATTGCTCAGCTTCTATGGCTTTGCTGCTGGTAGTTCCCACAGCTTCCTTCTCTCTCAGGCCAGCTTTGCTCCCTCCTTGAAGTTTCCCTTAGATGATCCACGTTCCTGGCTTTCCGATCTTCTGGGACTTCCACTAAATAAGCTTCTCATCACAGCTTGACACATCGCTCTCTCAGGAACACATTGCCTGGCCTCCCAGGCCTTCTGAAATCTAGGTAGAAGCCTTCTTAACCTCAGAACTCCAACATTCTGCAAGCACCTAAAACCCATACCACATGGATGATGTCAAGGTCTGCTGCTAGCTGGGGAGCAGTAGCCAGGCTCCCTTCTCTCTTGGCTGTAGGGGCTGAGTGCCTGGGTCACTGAGCAGTCTGACTCTGATTTCAAGGAATACATTCTCCATGTCAGTGCCATTGTGGAACCTGGTGTGGTGGCCACTGCCATTGTGGAATCTGGGACCCTGTGGCTTTCCTCTCAAGGCAAAGTCCCTCACTCTTGCAATTTTAAGGCTTCAAAGGACAGAGACCTGTTGCCTTCTGTGATGCACTCAGGCCTTCCTTTCCATTCTCTAGTTCCTTTTCAGCAATGGAGATCCTCTCAGCGGTATCTTTGCATTCCACCGCTTTATTGGAGCTTCCTTTCTGGCCATATTCACATTTTAAATCATTCTGCTGATCTCTCTGCTCTACATTCTCAACATAAATCTGACTAAAAGCCCCCAAGAACAACCATGCCACTGCCTTAATATTTGACTGATTTGAAATTTCTTTTGAAAGATTAATTAGTCCACCATGCTTAATCTCAGTCTCAGGGAAAGTCTTTTGACATGAGTAAAATTCAGACAAACTTTCTGCCAAGACATAGCACAAATCATTTGGAAGCTAACAACCAATGCAGTCCTTCTTCCTAGCAGAAACTTCCCCAGCCTGGTCTTTACAGGCAGAATTTCTATCACCTTTCTGGTCTTGTGAGCTCTGACCAGAATTTCCCACACAGAATAGACGAAGCTGTTCCACCACTTCTCTTATAGGTGACATCTCCAATCTTCTCCTATCTCTTCCTATAACCCATTTCCAAAAGCTTGTAATCTACATAGTCAGGTAGTCACAGGAGCAACCCCACTCTTGGTACCAAATTTTGTGTCAGTTACTTTTCTCTCATTGCTGAGACAAAATACTTGCTGCCCAAAATGAAGGAAGGAAAGGTTTATTTAGTTCATAGTTTGTGGAGGTGTCAGTCCATACAAAGCTGGCTCCAAGGCAGATTGGCTCATGGCATCGGGCAGCAGCTCATGGCAGTGGAATACAGCAAAAGAGCAAGAGCAAAAGGGAGGAGTAAGAGCAACAATAGCTACAGAGAGAAAGTCTGTCTCCCTTACGTTGCATTCAGGCTATCGGCCCCAGGCTGGGTATAGTACTCATACCCATAATCCTAGCAGTACTCACACCAATGATCCCAGTGGATCACTGCTTAATCAAAAACTTTAGAAGTCTGCCCCATGACTTCAAGAGGCTTTGGGGGAACAACAAGACACAAACCATAACAGTGAGTGCTAGGTGATAACAAGAAGTGACCAGGACCCAGATATTTCAAGTTCAAGGCCAATAAATACTTTGCTTCTGAAGATTAAATCTTTCTGATCTTATTCCAGTTGTGTTGAGGACTGGTTAGTACTTACACTTGACTCTAAATAAGTAGGATTACTTTTACAACTTCATGGAAAAAGTGTGCCCAACTGTTGAGGTACATTGTTCTCTCTGAGCTCACTAATTAAGACTATGGAAGGCAGATGCTTCAGTCAGTCAGGTATTATGAAGAAAATTAAAAACACCTTAAAGTAAAATTATTTACCTTATTAAGTTAGAACGGATGTGGCTTATTCTAATTCTGGGAGAAGGGAGGTCGCACGTAATTGCAGGCATTCTTAGGTGATTGTCTCGTGTAGCTCTGACTTAACATCGTTGAGCAGAACATCACAGTTACTCCTCGTCTACAGAGATGTGACTTGGGTGTCGCTTTCTAGAGGTTGCCAAGCACAGCTGTAGGATTTGGTCTGGATTCTGAAATCTGTCTATCTGTCTGATTCAACATTTAATAGAAAAGAGGGTACATGAAAGCGTGCCTTGTACCACAAACCCCTAAGTACCCTTTTGAGAGGGACCTGTCATCCTTAGGTAAAATTTCATCATTATTTTATTCCTGTACTTTATGCATAACAATTATAGTTCACGTTACCATTACTCTACAGTAGCGGTTCATAGCCTACAGAGATCTCAGCTTCTGTTGCCCTAGGTCTTTATGGACATGTGACTTTCTACAGAGGGGACACAGACCTTTGGAATGATGAGTCAATACCGATCATCCTCCGATGGATCAAAATCATCGGTAATCTCAGTACGGCAAGGAGCACCTCTGTCTGCATGCCACTTGCAGCGGTGTCAGAGTGCATGATGGCATACACAAGCATTGCAGGATCAAGTCCTCGAAGCGGAATTCCTGAGTCAGAAGACACACGCAAGCTTAACACGCCCGGTGCCGATTTGGGATTCCACTCTGTGAAGGAGATCGACTTCCCTACCGGGTCACTAAAATTATGTGTGAACTTTTTGATTTTTATTTATTTCACATTGGGTAGTAGTTCTTTTTGTTTGTTTGTTTTTAATTAGCTTCTCAGAAGTCTTACTACATATTTCCTTATTCTTAGTGAGACAGTGATTTCTTAAAAAAATAGTTGACATTATGTGTGTTCATTTTTAGAAGTGCCTATTTATATTCTTTGCATTCCATTGGGGCTTTAGAACTGATTTTTAAATGTATTTAGCATAGGGTCTACAGCGTCTCATTACACAGATTAGACTCATAGCGACCCGCCTGTTTTCAGTTTCCCAAGCACTGGGATTGCAGGCAGGTACCACCATACCCAGTCTCTGTTGTGTCTCAGAGCACTGTGGGGGCCGGGCAGCGTATCATGTGGGCGACCAAATGCCTGGGCCTTAAAATTGATTTTTAAGAGATTTGTACATGCTAAGAGAGTGGATTTTCATCTGCAAATTAATTTGCTCATACGTCTTTTTTCTCTTGATTTGTTTACAGTATTTCTACAATTCTATATATATATTTTATTTATTTATTTATTTATTTATTTTTTGTCTTTTTGAGACAGGTTTTCACTGTGCAGTTCAGACAGACTGGCCTTGAGCTCACTCTGTAGCCCCAGTTGGTCTTGAACTTGCGGTGGTTCTCCTGCCTCAGCCTCCTCAGTGCTGGGATTACAGACACGCGCCACCATGCCCAGCCAGAAATACATTTTTAAAATGGTAAGTAAAAATACGTTAATGTTCCAGCTGACGGCTTTTGCATTTTGGCCCGGAAGTCTGATCGAGCCGGGTGGCATGTACACACACCAGCTCTACAGGGTAACTGCAGCCACTATGCACCGCAAGGGACACCGCGAAAGAAAATAGGAAGTCCTCTCGACACCGCGCTGGGGCAAGTTTTCCTAGGGCCTTCACGTTTCTTTTAAATACTTAAGTCACTGAGTCACCTGACATTTATTTTGGGGTAACGTTTTTGCCTTTTCAGGAGGGCATCTGGTTGCCTTAACAGCATTTTTGACTAGAGTGCCCGTTTTGCCATTGGTAAGTAGCCCTGCATGTAGAACGGGTAGCTTGTCCATTTCTGGCCACTCTTCTACGGACCTTCCTGGCTTTACACACTGGACTTAACTTTCACTTAACAGCTTGGTAGAGGTTATCTGCGAAATTTTTGTAGACTAGTGCCTTGTTTGGAGAAGACTGCTGTAATCGCCCACATTATAAATGTCTTCTACGCCGCTAGTTAAATTCATCAGGAAATTTTCCTTTCCTTCATGAGAGGTCATGCATGTTAATGTACATCCTCCTAGAAGATGTGTCTGTGTACGTTACATGCTCACTGCAGCGGGACATATACCAAAATTAGAACGGTACAGAAGAGGGGCACGGCCCCTGTGCCAGGGCGACGTGCAAATTTCCCTGTAGAGCACGCTTCATTTACAAAGCATATATCACTTTTTTCTTAAAGAACGAACTTCAGAATTTATTCACTTAAAAATTTACTTTCTATCTTTACTATCATTAATCTTATGTTTTCCTGAGGTTAATTTTATTTTTTACGTATTTAGTACAAGGTCTACAGGGTCTCACTACCCAGATTGAACTTGGGGTGACCCTCTTGTTTTCAACCTCCCAAGTGCCGGGATTCTAGGCGCATGCCACCATGCTCAGGCTCCTGAGGTTAATTTTATTCTTCTCATTTTTTACATTGTGAGTGGAAAATTTAAGCCATTTATTTCCTTCACTTTTTGCTCCTTGAAATGCTTATGCCTACAGATTTTTCTCCTTTTGAAAATGTTTTACCTAGTCACTTTGGATGTATAACATGGCGATAATCATTAATTTCAAGTGCTCTATAATTTCCTATCGATTCATTTTGCGTTTATAAAAAAGGACTGTCTGGGCCATTTTTGAGCTAAGGAAGTCTGCCTTCAGGCAGGCGAGTTTCTTTAGGTCTCCTGTACAGTATGAGAAAATGGTTTTTGGGTTTCTGGAAGAATGAGGCAGCCCCAGCACTCAGGCTCAGTGCTGATGGACGCCACCTTGCTGGATACCGGTGAGTTGGGGGCTTCAGGTCTTCGCTTTTATTCAGTCCATTTTATCTGTCCTGTGACAAAGTGAGTTTCTTTCCCCTTTCTTTTATCATCTGTAGCTTCTCCTTAATAACTTCAGGTTACTTCAGCTGGTGCAGAAATACGTATGACGCCTGGGTCTTCCTGGGGGTTGCACACCCCATCCTGCAAAGCGGCTTCGTTTTCCTCGATTATGCATCTATGGGATCCTCTCCGCCACCGGATGTGCCGCTGGCTCTGAGTCCCGCCAAGCTGCCGTTTCCGCTTTCCTTCATCATCGAGGCCTTCGCTCCCTTATTCTGTTTTTGCGCCATCTGCTCCGCCTTGTGCTGCCTTCGAGCCACCTTCGGGTTTGTGGTGACGCTCTCTCCCTCGTCGTTCCAGACCCGGGTCAGTCACTGCTGCTCCTCTCCTCGCACCCATCTTCCTCACCTCTTTTCCTCCGTCTTGGGATCTTTTGTGGTTTCTTTAAGCTGCTTGAGTTCACGGCAACAGCATTTCTCACTCGACTTTGGAATCGCCCCCCGTGTGTGCGCTGCCCTGCCGTGGCCTTTCAGTTCTTCCGCTCTAGCTTTGTCCTCTCTTCTACCACGTGGCAGTGTCCTACGTGGTACCCTTTAAGACTGACAGTCATCATTGTACGCAAGCGTTCTTGACCCAGATATCAGGAAGTGTTTACGAGGTACGAGTCCAGATGCTACCGTGGGTTAGTCAAATATTAACCCTGATTCATTCTCTAATTCTTATAAAAAGTTATGTGTCTGTGAGGTGACTTAGCCACTCCACTCCTGCTTCTCAGCTAAGGATTCACAGGCTGTCCCCATGTGAGGAGGACAGACACAGCCCCTCCAGGGCTCGGGATACGGCTTGGTGGTCTAAGCTTCTGTGCTGCATGTCCGCTAGCCCCATGCTGAGCTGGCCACCGAAACCGGGCATGGTGGTTGGCACACACCTATAATCCCACTCTGGGGAGGCTGAGACAGGAGGATCACTGCGAGTCTGAGCTTCATAGTGAGACCCCGTATGAAAGAAAGAAAGGAAGGAAGAAAGGGAGGAAAAGAAAGAAAGAAAGAAAGAAAGAAAGAAAAAGAAACATAAGCTGTCCCTAGGAAGGTCGGCCCTTACATCTCCCAGCAGTGTGGGTGACAGACACATGGGCCATACCACAGGAGGCCTGAGAGTTAAGGCCCCTGGGCTCTGGGCTAGAAGCAGACAAAGGAGCAGAGCTGGAGCCAAGGTTCAGGGAGCCGGTCTGTCGGGCCTGTCTGGGAAGAACTTACTTCTCCAAACGAGTGGTGGAAAGTCTTTATTCCTTTCCAGCAGTGTGGTCCTTCACCTTTGACCTAACACTCAAGGGCTCGGGTATTCACTTGGGAAAGTACGGCTACTAACTGCAGGAGTGGACGAGGATGGTTCTAGCACTTACCTCAGCTGGCCTGGTGCCTGGTACTGAACACTGGCTCTTAAACCTCACTGTTGCATTCAGTAACGTTCCAACCTGTCGAAACTGTAAGTACACTTAGAAGTCTCACACACATTTTAAAAACAAAAGCCTGTTCTAAAAATTTTTTAAGGGGATTTATTTTGTCAACACCAGATTAAAATTCTCCTCAGCGCAACCCCCACTCAGCTCACCTCCAGTCTTTGTGATTTACTCGGTGTTTCAATTACTGACTAACGTCTCACCAGGTGCTACGCTTCCCATTTACTGCTGGGAGCATTTAAGGAAAACACAAAATTCCCCTCACAAATATTCGCCAGCTAAAAGAGGAGAAGCCTCTGTAAACATTATTCCGAGAGCTTCCAAGAGAAGCTTATTTACATTGCCAGCTTCTGTTACATCTTTACCTTGGCCTGAGCTGCCGGCTTCGCTTCCCCACCAGCCCGCTGTGGGTGGTGGCGACAGGGCAAATTCCAGCCTGGCTTTTATTTTTCATCTCTCAGGCTGATATCTAGATATGTTTTTGACTCTAGTCCTTCTTCAGGAGAGTGGGTTTAATAAATTACAAAGGGCATCCGAATACGATTGTCATATGTAAACAGTTCCTATCAAAAAAAAAAAAAAAGAAATAGGCTATGATCTGAGGAGCAGCAACTGTGTGGGGGGCCTTGGGGCTGTGTGGGGGAGCTCGGGGCTGTGCGAGGGACCACGTGGGCAGAAGCAGCGCTTCCCACGATGTCTGTTAGGGTTTCCAAGCAGGCCGCAACGAGTTTCGCAAAGTGTGCAATGTGCGGGATTCCCCCTGTGCAGGATCGGTTTTCTGTGAGCGCCCCAATCTTTCCATTTTTTTATACAACTTGGAGGAGGTCTCACCTGTGGAAACAGGGCCAGGTGTGGCAAATCGGCTCCCTGCTCTTGGACTTTCGCAGTAGGGGGCGACTTGCGTGTATCTGTCTCCACGAGAAGTGGCCCAGCTAGGGGCTGCTGGATGCTTCCGAAAAGCAAGAGCACCACGGAGGTATAGCCACACTGCTAAACCCGGGCTACGTCACTGCCACCTGCTGTGTGTCCTTACGCTGTCCTCTACCATGCTGTGCATGGCATCCATTCATGAGGGGACTCAGTCTTCTCTCTCACCACAAGAAGGTGAGAAAAGCTAAGCGTTCACTCTCTTTCTTCTCCCGTAGCAAAGACTTTCTTGCCTTCTGCAGCGTTGTCTGCCGACGCACAGGAAGAAGTCTGCAAGCCAGGAGATGCCTAAGAGAGCTTAACTCTCCTGAGAAGGTGAAGCAGTGTGAATGGTGCTGTGCCTTTCTACCGTGGTGGTGATGCCTGGAGCCAAGGCAGCCACCCTGTGAGCACGAGACACATCCAGAGAGCCACAGGCAGGAACCCTGGTGCAGCGGGCTGTCGCCTTCTGAGGTGACAATGGCCTGCCCCCAAGCCTGTTCCCTGACAGATGCCGTCCTGCCCAAACATGGATCCTGCAGCTTTCCATAGATTTCCTGCTAGTCAGAGCCCAGAGGCTGCCAGCCGACTTGGTCACTGTGGAAGGTGCTCTACATCTTATGAGGTGAAGATGGAAGTAGCGCACTTGAGCCTAGACACTGGCCTATGCCATAAAACAGCCCGAAATGAAATTCCTTCAGAGGCAAGGGAACCGCATGTTTGCTGGCTTGAAGTCAGGGCGAGAGGAGCACGAGATTTTGCAGCTCGCCTGCCTCGGCTCTGCTGAGATGACCGACGTCTTCTGCGGAGCGCAGGCTTCGGTCTCCTCTGATGCTTTGCTTCGCCTCGCCTCCCGTTCTCTTTGCTGCTCTCCCGTCACCCGCCGTGTAGGCGCACGTATTGGCACGTCTTCTGGTACATCGCGATGCCGCTAGTGCGGCGTTTTCTTGCTTTGCCTTTGAAAGCGGTTGGGAAATTCAGGCGCAGCGATGAAAGGGCCATGCCGCTTGCTCAGCCCCTCCGCCCCGGCTCCTTGAGCTCAGCAAAAAAGAGAAGCCGCAGCTGGATCAACAGAGGCTTGTGGAAAAACTGCAGTGGGAAGCTCCAGGGTAAGACTAATTCTCCTCAGGCGTCCACGGCTAGAGAGGGAAGAAGAGAGGAGAGGAGAAGCAAGACAGGAGAGGGGCCCTTCCTGAGGGCGTCCTAAGTGACGGCTGCCACGGCCGGGCGCTGTGGCCCAGGCAGGCTTCGGGGTCACGGCCTGAGCAGATGCACAAGGCCCTGTGCCCTGGGCTCCGTTCAGCACTCTGCTGTTGTCACCATGAAGTCCTTTACACGTCTGAGGAGGCGGGGTGGCCAGGGCACGCGCCTTCATCCCACGGTGGGCTCTGCGGCCTAGGGGCCTCCCTGACTGTGGCACAAGCGTCATCTTAACTCCCTTGGGAGAGAGCAGGTGACACTGTCCCCAAATGAAGAGACCAAGGACCAAGACACTGCTGAAGTTCCCCTGGTTGGACTCAAGAGCCAGGGGGGCAGGATTAAAATTCAAACTCAAGCTGACAGCACTCCAAGGTCACGCTAACTCCAAGGTCATTCTAATTCCAAGGTCATTCTAACTCCAAGGTCATTCTGTGGTGCTGCAAAATTCCCCTGGCTAAATCCAGGAGAGCTGAATCCCAGCCCTGTCTAGAAGGCTGGACTGAATTTCCAGAAAAAGGAAGTCTTTAGCATCCAAGAATATTAGAAGCCACGTGGTGACATAGCAGGCTGTCTTGGCTCCCTTGCTTGGTACAGGGCAGGTCTTATGGAGGGTTTGGGGGTCACACCCTTCCTACCTGGTCCTCCTGCTGTCACCTGCTGGGCCAGGTTCTCGTCCAAGTTCCTTGAGCTTTGCTACCTCCTGCAGTATGAGTGCTGCTCGCAACCTCCTTTGACACAAGAGGAAATGCTCCCTAAGCATCTTGGACTCTGCAAAGTCTCCTTGATGCTATTGACGGTACTTCCCTTGCATTGCCCGGCCTCAGGCAAGTGGGGGTTGCCACCATGCTAGCCCCATTTGACAAATAAAGTTCCCAGGAAGCCTCAGACCCTCACACAGAGACACACACGTCACTTGCTGAGCGAAAGCTAGATGCCAACCTTTTTCATCTCCCCACAGGTAGATTCTTTTCTCAATAAAACACAAAACTGTAAGTAAAACAGATACCCTTCCCCCCCTTTTCCTTGATCTCTCTACCGCTCTCTTTACTCACGTTTCTTGGCCCATAGAGGCCTGCATGAGAATTTTGCTCAGAGCGTTTAGCAGGCGTGTTGATCTCCAAGCTATGAAATCATATCTGCCACGGAAAAGCAGGGGTCAGATTTGCCTGCCAACCTAGGAAACCAGACATTTGTGTAGATGTTGACTTCCGCCTACAGGGGCGTACACCCTGCGCAGGAAGCCATGGGGCGCCTTCCCTGCGCAGAGCCGGGGCCCGAAGTACGTGGAGATGCGGATCTTGGCCTTCGTGTTCTTTTTCAGTTAGCAAGGAGCAGAGTTCTTGGCCACGTCCTACCGTGCTGTTCAAGGCCACCCTCCCTCGTCTCAGCAGGAAGCAGGACAACTGCTCTAAAACCAAGCCAGATGCCTGCATGCAAACCGTGCGTAGGGGCGTCACCACGTCCCACGGGAGCCTTTCTGTGACAGCGAATGGTGCGCTTGGGAGAGGGAGAATGTTCCAGAAACGCTGTTCAGCAGCAGCCTAGACCCAAGGAGGAAAGCGAGAAACCCCTCGTGCAGTGCAAGGGAAAGGGCTAGACCACAGCGAGCTCTCTGCCCTGGGCTCGGCTGCGAGCGGCTTGCACTACATTCACTAGACTGGGAAAAGCAGACCGGCTCTGCTGGTGTTCTCTTCCCTACTCGAGGGTGGGGGTTTTCTTGGCTTTGAGTGGCTGGGCCACCCCACTTTGATGCGGCTGGGTTAAACATCAATGACCTGACTGTGCTGCTCTCTCAGGCCAGCTCTTATGGACCTTTAGTTCTGACACGGTTTCTTGCTGGTGACTTATTTTAAAAATGTAAGCATCTGAGGTTGTGTGATAAAAATCAGACAGTCGCCTAATGGGGGTGATTAAAGACCTTTCGAAGATTCAAAATCGGCAGGACTGGTTGCCTGCGAAGCTTTTAGTCTCTGTTTTGGCTTCATTACAAAGTTCCGGGTGGCGAAGAGCTGAGCCTTTGAGGTAGGACCCTGCCATGAGGCTCAGAACCACTCCAGGGTCTGGTGCCTCGCAGGAGGCGTGGATGGAAGCCTGGCCCTGCCTTTTCTTCACGCTCTTCAGCCACAGTGACCACACAGGCCCTCCCTTCTCTTCCAGAATAGCTCTAAGAACACGCTGGCCAGGTGACAGAGACCCTCGGAGCCCATTCCCTGTTCCATGCAGCAGAACTCCTGCTGTGACATCTGGACCCAGGCAACAGGTACGGATGGTCTTTCCCCGGATCCCATACTGGTACCTGTGCCTGTGAGTCCTCAGCTGTGACTTGCGGCAGGAGCAGCCTGTCTGGTCAGTCCCTGGAGGGGTCGAGTTGTTAACCCTCACGGGAGCCGCAGCTGAGTTCTGGGAGGGCTGGGGAAGCTGGCTGTGGGCTTGCTTCTGGTTCTGTGCATGTAAATGGCGCATGCAAATGGGCAAATAGCCGCGTGCCCACCGCAGACCCCAGCTTCGCCTGCGGCACTGGCCGGCAGGGCGCTCGCCCGCCTGCCTTCCTGCCTGGAGAAAGGGCAGCCAATGGCCCTCCCAGCCCACCTGGCTTGACAAGAGGAAGGAGAGCCCCGAGGGTCGCATTCTTTGCTCCCATTGCTTGTCCCCAGTGGCTGGGCCATCAGCATTCATTACCCGCATTCCCCCTGATTAAATAAAAAACAGAGCAGATCACTCTTGGGGGTGCTTAGCTCCTGCTGTGGCACTAGGAATCGGCTCACTCCAGAAATCCAAAGTGCAGTGCTCTGCACCCAGGGGGTCTCTTAGAGAAAGCAGTTTAACCTTTGGCTTCTTAGAGCACACAGTGGAGGCAATGCTAACCTGTCCTAAGACTAGGGGCTGCCGCTGTCCCCACTGCTGTGTCGCAGATACCAGGTGTCTTCTGCCAGCTAGGCAGAGAAAGCCCCCCTGGCAGCCCTGGAGTGGCGCTTCCTGCCACCCCGGACGCTACACCCTTGTGCCTGCCCAGGGGTGCCTGGCAGCTTTGGGTCACTGGAGGTAAGGAGGTGCCCACAGGGCTTCAGCAAGGGGCAGCTGACTCGGAGATGCCAAAGGAAGATGGAAACCTGTCTCCCAAACAACTGGCATAGCCACTGAGCACTGGCTAAAAGGTCACATCACATCAACGTCCGCAGCAGAGGAGGACAGGAAGGAATGTGGGAGCCGCCTCAGGATAAACCCTGGGTCGCGCCGACAGCCGTGCCACCCCGAGTGCGTCCCCAGTTACAAGACATCTCTTTGAGCTGATACCGCTCATACAGTTTTGGACAATGGCAATGCCGGTGGCCTATGACTGGGGATCCTTTGCTTCTAGGGATGAGCCTGTTGCCATGGCCTGGGCTTGCTTCCCTGAGCATGAAAGGGAAAACCTCTTGGAAAGAGCATATGGCTTAAAAGGATTTGCTGCGGCTTTCGGGGCGTGTGTTCTTTCAAATGCATGAATTAATAATAAAACCATATTTATCAAGTAGGCAACCTGAAGTTCACATGACTGCCTGAGGACTAAGTTAGGGTATTTTTCCAAGCCAAGGGTAAATAGACACGCCAGTAACCTCCATCATACCAAAAAGGTAGAAAAGCCCATCGCAAAAGGCAGTGTATAAGGCATCTCCGATGACACACACAGGACCGATGCACCCATTGGTGCTAGCATCCGGCCACTTGTGGCCACTGCTAAGAGCTGTCTGTGTGCCTCCCACTGTGCAGACCTCAGGGCATGGATCTGGCTGCTTCCTGGCTCGTAAGCGCTTCACTGTTAGGACTCACAGTTTAAGAAGGAGACTCTCAGGCTTGCAGTTTCCTGAACTGAGCCTGTCATGTGTTATGAGTCGATGCCGAAAGAAACAACAAAAAGACCCAGTGAAGGTAGCTGGGAAGACGCTCTGAGATTCCTCCCTCAGTGAGCGCAGAACCCCAGAAGCAACTCAGCTTTATCCCAGGTGGTGAGCGTGATCTCCTGCACAATCACTTTAGTAAAGGAGGACCATGTGCATAGTCATGAAAGTGCCCACGACCTCTATTGACGTCCACCTTTCCCTATCGCTAGGTTCACACAGATGTTAACTGTTAACACTCCCAGGAAGGGAAGAAACAGATGGGGAGCCGGCAGCGGAAGCTGCGATCTGCCTCCTGGGACCCCAGCTTTTCAGGATTCCCAAGTAACAGACCACAGCTGTCTCTGGGCTTTGTTTATTGCTCTCTGCTTCTTGAGATGCCAGTTAGGCTTTTGTCTCTACAGAGCCCTTTCGCAGACTCTGAGCATGGTAGGAGGGGGCTGGTGGCAGGCTCAGGGCTGGCCTCCTCACACCAGCTCCAGATCTGCAGGGAGCATGTTGGGATAGACTTGCAATGTGCCATGCACGGGCATTCCATGTGCCAGGGTCTGGCAGATACAGCTGCCAACCAGGACGCAGCTCAAGTCTGCCTTCTGCAAGTCTTCTGAGCATCTCGAGAGAAACTGCCTCTGCCTCAATGTTAGCGAGTTGGAGGTAGGCTTGCGGTGCACGGCACATGGCCGCCACTGGCATGAGAGCGGGAAGCCCCGTGCACACGTGACACAACACACAGATGTTGAAGTTGGGGATTCAAAATCAAGAGGACACACCACACTAGACTGAAGCTAGATGTTACAAAGAACCTAAATCCTGATACCAAGGCCATTTTATTGTCCTTATTGAGAAAGACTTTGTGGAAAGAAGATTTGGAAAATTGGCTGGAAAAGCATGAAATGGCTTGATGATTTATTTATTTTTTTGGGGGGAGGTCTTTTTGAGACAGGGTCTCACTATACAGTTCTGGATGGCCTTGAGCTCACTTTTGTAGCCCAGGCTGGTCTCGAACTCACACCAATCCTCCTGCCTCAGCTTCCCAAGTGCTGGGGTTACAGACATGCACCACCACTCCCGGCCCAATGGCTTGATGATTTATATTCTTTCACCTAGATTTTGAAAACCAACCTAGGCCATAGGCTCTAAGTTCGCTGGCTGAAAGCTGCGTTTCCCTTCCTAGGTTATTATCTCTCTAACAATTCAAAGTCACATGCTGCACCCCTTGTGGCTACAGCTGGACAGGAACATGTGAAGGTGGGTTCTTATCAGCTCAGTCTGTACTTATTCCTGGCCAGGAGCTCTATAGGAGAATCCACATTTTACCTTACCAGATGTTTACCCAGAAGTTTGAGAAGGTCTGAAGTGATGTAGACATTAATTGATTAGTTCATAATTAACTAAGCAGTATCGTGTGGGACGTTGGTTGCGCGCAAGGCAGAATTCTGAGTGAGAACCGGGTGATTAGGTAAGGTCCTTGCCTTCCTTGGGGGCGGAGAATTTAAAGGGACTGTATGATACTCCAAAGCCTGGTAAAAAGTAGGAAGAGCTATGGAGTTCTTAAGGAGCAAAGGTAAAGCCAACACTGAGGGGAATCCATCCTTATCCTTAACTAAATGTCATTCCGAAAGCCATCCCGGAACAAGCAAGAGAGACACACGTGCTCCAAACACCAAGGGCAGGAGACAGAATGATCACATTTAGTTATCTTGGGGTTCAATGCCCAGAAAACTACTACAAATTGCAAAATAGTCAATTAGACAGCTGAGGAAAGTTCATATCTAGAAATCAGTTGCCTTACCATTTGCAAATGACAATTAGTTTGGAAACCTCCAAGGAAGAAAAGGCTGCTATATAAATACACAGGAAAGATGCCGTGAGGCGTCCAAGATCTGTAAACTAAACCTTAAAGTATCATTCAAGGTCTTGAAAATCTTTGAAGAAGTAACAGTTCTCTGATCAGAAAGCATTTTATTTATTTATTTTGTAGCTTCTTTCTTTCTTTCATTCTTTTGTATATTTTTGGGGAAGGATCTACAGGGGGTTCAGGGTCTCACTATTAGATCAGACTCAGAGTGATGCGCCTGTTTACAGCCTCCCAAGAGCTTGGATTACAGGCGTGCACCACCACACCCAGTCTCAATTGCTGTCTCAGTGTCCCTCGGGGAGGGGAGGCTGGGAATCGAACCCCTGGCCCCTGTGCCTGTTTGCAGGCACCTTAATTGGCTGAGCTATTTGGCCTGCCTGGGAAAGCATTTTAGAGATTCAGTTTTCTTTAGTTTAGTGTATAAATTTCTGATAAACTGAAATGGCCAGAGAATTTTCCCATGGAGCCATGGATAAGATCATTCTGAAGTTCATCTGGAAAATAAAATAACCAAGAGTAGGATAAAGGACTCATTTGTAGACAGCAGAGCATATTGAAATGCAGTGTTTTTGGGTTTTGAGACAGTGTTTTGCTATGTAATTCAGCCTGGCCTTGGACTCACGATGTTGCTGAGGCTAGCCTTGAACTCACGGCAACCCCAGGGCTCGGATTACACGCGTGTGGCATCATGCCTGCCTTAAGACACATTTTAGGACACATAACAATTAAACTATCTTTAGTGAGTGAAAAGGCAGATCCATGGAACAGAACATAGACCACATGTAGAGTCTGTTAATATTTGATAAAAAATAATGTGGCAGGTAAACAGATAAAATAGGGATTACTGCAGGCACACAACTGACAAAGCAAAGTTTTCAACCGGTATCTTTCACTTCGTGTCAGTAAGATTTCCAGATAAATCAGAGATCTAAATGGAAACATGACACCATCATCCAGAAAATTTCTGCATACAGTTGCAGAGTACAGAAGATCCCTCCGCTCATAAAAAATAAATTTGACAACATGAAATGATATAAGAGCAGGGCGGCAGAACATAGTATAAACAAGCTCAAGTGATAAATGGCAGGTTCTCACTGATACATCATAGAGAGGGAGGATAATTAATAGAAGAAAAGCTTCCTCAGGCCAATAAAGGGGAGGCCAGAAATGCAACTGACTAAACCTACGAAAAGAGGCCGGCTTCCCTTAGGAGGAGAACGTGGACTGGAGTCGCAGGGCTCAACCTTTTCACCTACTGCCGTGGCCAGCTTCAGACTAAAGAGTGGAAACCAGTTTTCCACTAAAAGAGAGCAAGGGAAACAGATTTCTTTGTACTTGTACTATGGAATTCTGTGTAGCTGTTTAAAAATAAAATGCTCCGGGGACCAAGATGGGCTTGTTGTAGTCCCTTTCTGCTTGTTGAGTTGGCGGAGGAAGAGTCTTTCACCGCCCAGAGAGTGTATGACACAGCTGAACACACGACAGCAGACCAGTGAGACAGGTGGCAGCGGGTTGGCCAAACACCCCCAACCTGGGAAGGAGGACAGTGATCAGTCCGGGGCCCTGTGGGGCACACGGCGGACAAGCTGAACCAGAGGAGCCGTGGCAGGCCACTTGGCAGCGTCAAGAGCATGGGGCGCCCCCTGGTCCCGGTAAAATGGCGCGACTGGCCTGTTTCAGGAACTTTATTGGCTGCGAGGGAGGTGCGACCGGCTAGGCTGCAGATCCTTCCTCCCAGTGCGGCTGTCTGCGCGGCGAGCCTTTCTCGCCGGTAGGAGGCAACAGTGGGAGAACGCATGGCTAGACCTGGGGCTCAGAAGTGCCAGGGCGGGGCCTGAACTTCAGGCCTCACCGTGTAGGAATGGCTGCGTAGTGAGGGAAGGAAGAGGTACAGCACGGAGTAGCTCTGCAGTGAGGTAGGCGCTTAATACGCAGGGACTGCATGGAGTGTGCGCACATGCATGCGTCTTTCTAATAGAAAGAGGTGCGTGGCATGGCAGGAAGTGCCGAGTTCTCCCCAGCCCCCCGCACAGGGCTGCACCGGGCTGAGGGCCTCCTGCGTGCGCACACAGAAGCTCTGCCCCAAGCTACGTGCCTTCCCAGCTCCCCGAGCTCCCCTTCCTTGACAGAAGTCACCTCTGACTTCTGTAGTGTGCGTTCCGTGCACCAGTTGGCGCTGCAGCTTACTTTTTTTTTTTTTTTAAATGTATGTAGTCTCACTACGTAGATGAGACTCGTCACGATCCTCTTGTTTTCATCCTCGCAAGCGCAGGGATCACAGGCATGTGCCACCATGTCAGTCTCCATCTCCATCTCAGTGCACACCGGGGGCGGGGCTGGCACGGCAAGCAGGACATGGAACCCCGGACCCTGCCCCTGCCTAAGCAGGCGCTTTAACGCATTCAGCTATCTGGCTGGCCCTGTAGGGTCCAGTCTTGACTCCGCTACATTTCAGGCTGTCTGCGACACCTCACTCAGTGACAGTGCCTCGCCACTGCTTCTTTACCCCAACAGCTAAAAAGTCAGACAGCAAAAACCGGGATGCACAGTGAACAAGCCAAAAGCTACTTTACCTCAAATAGATTTCATCAAATGGTGACAAGCTGAGGCTGAGTAGTTTTGCTCTACTGGAACAAATAGGTCCGCAGACCAATTCTAATGTCTCCCTTCCCCTTGATTTCTGCTTGCATGTTCTTCCAGCCCGCAGCTCAGGTTCACCAAGTTTCCACCTATAGGCTTATGTCAGACTCACAATCAACTTAGCCTTTGCAACCCCCAGGTTTTGTTTTCCTCTATAAGTTGGATATAGTATTGTGGGAACTGAATAAAATTTATGTTAAAGTGCTTTTCCCCCTAATCAATTATAGTACTAAAAAAATCAATGAAGCATAAAAGATCTGAAGCACAGGATCGGTACATCTAAGAAACTTTTCAAGTTCACATAGCTATGTTTTCCAGGATAGATCATACACTAGAAAAAGCTAGTTTCTTTTTTTAATTTTAATTTTTTATTCTATTGGTACATAGTGTCACTATGCAGCTCAGACTCGTACTGATTCTCATGTCTCAGCCTCCCCAGTGCTGGGATTATAGGCATGTGCCACCATGCTGGGTTTCGCTGGCCGGGATGGCATGTAGTACAGGGTATTGAACTTGGGACCTTGCGTTTGACAGGTGGGTGCTTAGACAGCTGGGCTGTTTCCTCAGTCCCCCCAAAAGCTAGTTTCTTAAGTAAAAGTTTAATTCTCAGATCTAAGAGATCTAATGAGAAAATTAAATTCAGAGTAAGTAGAAGAAAGGAAATAGTAAAAAGAAAGAATGAATACAATTGATCATTTACCAATGGACAAATGAAAAAGGGATACTTAAAAGTCCATAAAATTGATTAATCTCCAGTTAGGCTAAGGAGGAAAGAGAATGCAGATTACCAATATCTGGCGGGGGGGTGAGGAAGGAAACCGTAGACCTGGTCAGGACAGTGAGGCCCAGTGGGTGGCCCTGCGAAGTGGAGGTGCGTGAGGGACCAGCAAGCGGAGCGTCTGCTGTGACCTGCGAAACGCGAGTCGCAGCCGCAGCGGGGCTCTACTGCGCAGGCACTAGGGGACGCTTCCCGGAGGAGCCCAGGTAATGACAAGGATGAGCAAGGCTGCGAGACATGGCGGCCTTCAGACACCTCCTGTGGGAATGCAAGATGGCGCGGTCGCGTGGGGGAGCAGGCTGCCAGCTCCTCAGCAGCGGAAGCGGAGCTGCGCCACGGCCCAGCGATTCCGCGCCTCGTGGTAGGCCCTAGAGACACGAAAGCGTACACGGAGCGCTTAGAATCTGCACAAGTGTATTCGCAGAAACAAGTCAGTCTTGAACTCGCCGTGCCATATGAAAGAAGCTGATGACAAAAGAGCGTGGACCGCCTGGCTCCACGGGCACGAAGCTCACAGGAAGCCAGGCCACGGAGCTGAGAGCACGTGCGTGGCCAGGGAGGGCTGGGGAGGTGCTGTGAGGGGGGTGCTGGGGGCAGGAGGGTTTCTCGGGGTGATTAAAATGTCCTACAAATTGAGCGTGGTAATGCTTGTGTAACTCAGTATACTAAAATGTCTTTGAATTATGTATGTTAAGTGAGTGAATTATGCAGTGCGAGAATTATAGCTCAATAAAGATGTTACCCAAGAAGCCCAAGTAGGAAAAAAAACTATGAAAACTTTATGGGCAAGTTCAAGCCAATAAATTTGGCAAGCACAGCAAATGAACAGCTTTCTTAGAATATGCAAGTTTTCAAAATTACTCAGAAAGAATAGAAGTTGAATAGCCCCATATCAATAAGAAGAACTTAATGCGTACTAACAAACTTCCCACAAAGGACAGATCCAGTGTAGGTGAATGCACAGGCAAATGTTACTACAGTTTTACGGAAGAAAAAAGTAAAACAGGACCTGTGAGATAGCTCAGCAGAATAAACACCTGCTTAGGCAAGTGCAGGGACCAGGGTTCCATCCCCGGAACCACCTACAGCACCAGCCCCACCCCCAGGGGTGCCGAGGCACCACCCAGAATGACTACGGTGGTGCACACCTATAATCCCAGTGCTGGGGAGGCTGAAAGCAGGAGGATCACTACGAGTTCTAGCTGTGTAGTGAGACCCGGGACCAAATACATTAAAAACAAAGAAGACAGTAAAATGTTCTCTACATTTCCCACAAATAGAGGAGATAACATTTCCCAACTTGTTTTATGAGGACAGCACCACCTGGGCACCAAAATAAAGTTATCACAAGGAAAGAGCACTGGTGACCGACATCCCTCGTAAGTACCAATGCAGTAACTTAGCAAAGCATTTCAAAATCAAACAGGCCAATGCATGCAAAGTGGAATATACCATGAGCAAATGAAATTTAACCCAGGAATATAAATTTAGTTGACATTTTAAAATTAGTCAAGGGCCAGCCAAATGGCTCAGCAGATTAAAGCACCCACAAACAGGCTCAGGGGCCTGGGGTTCGATCCCTGGGCCTGTCGTGCCAACCCTGTCCTTGAGGTGCGCTGAGATGGCAGTTGAGACTGGGAGTGGTGGCACACACCTATAATCCTGGCTCTTGGGAGGCTGTAAACAGGTGGATCACTCCGAGTCTGATCTAGTAGTGAGACCCTGAACACCCTGTAGACCCTTCCCTAAAATACCAATAAATAAATAAATAAATAAATAAAATTAGTCATTATGAGTGACCATATTAATACATTAAAGGAGAAAAATATAATGTGCATAGATCACTGAAGGCAATCATTATAAAATGTGCAAACTTCAACATGTAAAAGTTCTAGTCACAAGACATCTTTAATAGAATGCACCATAGATTAGAACATTGCTGGACTTATATGGAGCTTCCACCCGGAATATGGGAAGAGCTCCTGAAATATGATAAGAACAAGTCAGGCAAGGAAGATCGTGAAAACCGAACACATCACAAGAGATAAATGATTGGCCAAGAAGGACTTACACAGGTAACAAACATCATTCGTTACAGGGAGATGAAAATTAAAACCACGGTAACACACTACTGCACATCTACTAGAAAGGCTAACATTTAAGAAGCCAGTGCCATCCATTGCTAATAAGGATCTAGAACAACCAGAGTGTTCACACAGTCCATGGATGTGTACAGCGGAGAGTCATTCTGGAAAACTCAGTTTTTGAATTTAATTTTTAAATTCATTTATTTATTTGGTACAGGGTCTCAATATGTGGCTTGGACCAGTAGGGAACTTCCTGTGTCAGCCTCCCCAGCGCTGGAGTTACAGGCACGCACCACACACCTGGTCTCAGTGGCCAGCTCAGTGTGGGGCTGGTGTGGCATACAGGACTGGGGACTGAACCGTGGTCCTTGTGCTTTCCGGGCAGGTGCTTAGACCGCTGAGCTATCTCCCCAGCCTTAAAGTTAACTTTTATGTTTTGCAATTCTGGGGACAGAGCCCACAGGGCTCTCTACCACTGAGCTGTTGTCTCCAGCCCAGTGGTGACATTTCTGATACTTACACCTCCGTATCGCTCGGGATTTCTACTCTTTGCATCTGTGTCAGAGAATGAAAATCAACGCCCACAAAGTCCTTGGACACTAATTTGCCTTTTCGTTCTAGCCAAGTTCTGACGACAGGGCAGGAAGACATCACCAGGAGAACGCAAGAATTACGCCATTGAACCCATAGGCGGAGCACTACTCAGGTGTAACAAGGAAGGACATACTGACATAGGGCACGCGTGGACAAATTTCAAAGGATCTCCCACTAAGCAAGAAAACAGACGCAGCCTAGGGAGATAGCTCAGCAGCCTCAGAGCCTGGTCCCCAGTACCACGCTGAGTAGGTCACTTGTTATGTTTAGTGCATAGGTGTCTCCCCAAAGCTTCGTGCAGACATGCGGCAGCTTCTGGAATTTGTAATTGATTATTGTGGGAATGCGTGCTGCCCCTGCCCTGGGGCCGGTGACTTACACGTCCGTGTAAGGGAGGCAGAGAAGTGAGCTGCTTGAGCTGCTGCGAGCTCTCCCTGCGCTCTTGCTCTTGCCCGTTGCCATGAAAGGTTGTTTTTCGCCATGTGCCTCTCTGCCTTGGAGCCAGCTGAGTATGGACTGAAATCTTCAGTAACTGTGAGCTAAATAAATCTTTCCTCCCCTCATTTTGAGTGTTGGGTGTTGGTCCCAGCAATGAGAGAAGAGTAACTAAGACACCACTGAAACCACATGTGGTGGTGCACGCCTGTGGTCCCAGCACTGGGGAGGCTGAGACAGGGGGATGAGACCCTGTGGCAAACACGCAGATCCATAAATAAATACATGAAAGAAAATGGACACAAAGCTATTTTTTATGGTATGATTCCCTTTATTCAAAATTCTAGAATAGAAAAATGAATTCCCGCGGTAGACGTTACACCTGGGTTCACTTCTGTACGAGGCTGCATCCATCAGCAGGGGTGCCGACTGTGGCAGAGCAATAGGCCTACAGAGGAAGCGATGCGCTTACGAGCAAGCATTTGTCAGCGCGCAAGAAGCTGTGAGCCCCGCGAGTGCGCCTGCGCGGTGCGCAAGCACGTTTCACTACGTAATTGAGCAGAAAGCTTCTGTCAAGCTGTGACAGAAATTTAAACTGAGTGCACGCTCGTCAGCTCATTCCTGCACGAGCCAACAGAGTTCTCTTTGTATAGTTATTTCTATCTGTTTTCTTCCCACTGGCCACTTAGATCCAATAGAATGTCAAGCCCTAATACTACGTTGAGCCCTATAGTTCTACATTATGTTATAAAATTATTCTAAATATACATGTGGCAACAGTTTAGGATCCAGTGGCAGGAGAGGAGAGAAGAGGAGAGGAGAGGAGAGGAGAGGAGAGGAGAGGATGTCTCCTACCATTGAGAGCTGGCAGGGAGTGGCCTTGCTCCGGATGACTATAGCTCTCACACCCTTGCTGTTTCACGTGCTCGATGGTGCGCTTGGAAGCTTTCAGATAGGCTCCTGAATAGCCTCAGGAAGCATGCACGGGCGGGGAGGGTGGGGCAGGGTGGACCGGCGGGATGAGGACACAGGGGGCAGGAGGGGAGGGACTGGTGGGTGGCACCCTTGGTCCGTCTTCTCTCTTCCGGTCCCAGAGGAAGGTGCCTGTCTGAGTTGCATATCCTGCAGGTTTATGTGAGATTTTACTGGGTAAAAGGATTCTGATATTAAAAAGTTTTTTGTTTTTTTTTTAAAATCATGTTTGTTTCCTTCTATTTGGAATACTGTTCCAAGGTGGCAATTGGCAGCCATGACCAAAACTTTTACAAAGGACGAAGAACTCTGCAAAGGGACTGGGGTTTGGGCGGTGACCATGGTTGAGGGTCTGAGGCGGGTGAGCTCACCTTCTGGGTTCCCTCTTCAGCTCCAACCGATGGCTCCTGCCACCACTCCCAGCCCCATGGGGGTCCCCTTGCCGTGTGTGACCACGTAACTACTGATGTTGGTACGGTCAACTGGATTATTGTCATCCCTGAGCAGGGGTCCTCTCTCTCCCTCTTACACAAGGGGGTGAGAAACAAAGACACAGACCCAAGGACAGGGGCCCCCCCCATGAGGGGAATGGCCTTGTTCCTGACGTCATACCTCTGACTTCATTTTCTGTCTCCTGCATTGTTTAAAAAAAAAAAAAAAAAAAAAAAATATATATATATATATATATATATATATATATATATATATATATATATATATGACTGAACTGGAGGTCTTATTGCACCCTCAGCCTTTGTTTTGATTTTTACATTTTGACAAAGGGGCCTCCTTGAGTTCCTAAGTGACCCAGGCTAGGCTGGAACTAGTGACTGCCCTGCCTCAGCTCCCAGGGTGCCACGATTCCAGGCCTGTGCCACCGTGCCTGGTTCCAGAGGTTCTGTTGACAGACCTGACCTTGGCCTGAGAAAATGCACATGTTTCCCTTCCCTGGGGCCCAGTGCTCCTACGTGCCGGTCCCTCTTGTTTGCTGTTTGGACACTATTGTGTCTATAAAGAGATACTTGGATACTAAAACAGATGTAGGAGTAGCCTACTTTTAGAAACAAACACCCCCACAAAACCATAGAACTCAGGGCTACTGCTAGTGAATTTGTGCTCTTCTACACTTGGGTGTGAGAGTTAAGTTTTCTCTCTGCCTAACTGGGCACCAAGGTGCCCGTGTGCCCTGACAGCTGTTACGCTGGATGTGACTATAGGGCACTCTCTGCACAGCACTCACCTTGGAGCTGGTAGGCCGCGGACAGCAGATGGCCTTGGCCAGTACACGTGGGCCTTACCCATGCTGTAGGCCTGAGTAGGACAGGAACACTGACACTCCCAGGAGCAAGGGGGATTTTCCTGTCTTTAGTCTCAAGCTGAAACACACGTGGGCTCTTCCCTGGGTGCTGTGGTTTGTGTACAGGTGTCCCCCAAAGCCTCCTGCCATCATGGACGGCTAGGCTTCTGGAGTTTGTGGTTGATTCTTGATCCAATGCTGGGATGGCAGGTGAGGGCTACACCCTGGCCCTGGGGTGGGTGACCTGCATTACAGGGTAAGGAGGGCAGAGAGGTCTGCTGGGTACTTGGGCAGCTGCCCCTCCCTTTGGCTCTCTGCCCTTTGTCCGTAGACAGGAAATCCCACCCTCTGCCATGTGCCGCTCTGCCTGGGAGCCAGCTGAGAACGGACTGCAGCCTCCACTAACTGTGAGCTAAATAACTCTTTCCTTCCTTAATTTTGGGTGTTGGGTATTTCATCCCAGCAATGAGAGAAAAGTAGCTTGGACACAATACTTTTATATGATATGGTATATGTCTGCATATCATATATGTGATAATTTGGTATATGTTTGTATATAGTACATACATATAATAGGAGATTTATGTATTTATGGTACCATGGGGATGGGTTCTCAGGCAGGTTCCTGGGTTCTTTGATGCAATGAATAAAGAATGGTAGGTGGAGGGGCCCGGGGAGATAGCTCTGTGGCACCAGTGCCTGCATGGCAAGTGCAAGTTTGTGAGTTCGAACCCAGGTCCTGCAAAAAAGAATGGTGGTACCCCAATGGCAAGGCACAGCAGCCAGGCTACGAGGCCACAGTGCGCTCAGCGTGAGCAGGCTGTGCTAAGACAGGGAAGCAGAGGGGCCCGGGGATCTCAGCGGCAGGCGCTGAAGACGCTGGGCCGGTTCTGGGGGTTCTGGGGCGCCTCCTGTGGGGTTCCAGAGCAGGGCTGGCAGCACAGCTCGGAGACCCTGGGGGTCTGGATATGCTGAAGGGTGGCTGCTTCCTTCAGATGAAAAGGTGAAAGTTCTTGGCTTAAGAAAGAAGACACACCGTGGACTAAGGTCTACGCTAAGTGGGAATCTCGCATTTGTGAAATTTTGAAAAAACAAACAAACAAACAAACAAAGAAGTTCCTGCTAGTTCTGCCATCACACTTCCAACTGAGGGAGTTCTGGCCACAGCGTGTGACACGCACTTGCCACTTGCCCCTGCCATCTCGCCACTAAGCCTGTGTCATTTCGTGTCATCGGGGCAGGTCAAGATACTCTGAGAAAGAGGCTGCGTCTACCTCGCTTTCATTGCTACGGGGCTCAAGTGCAGTGTTTTATTGTTCATCTTGTACTGTTCCTGATTAACAAATTAAACCCCATGACATGGATGCACACACAGGCGCGCGCACACACACACACGCACGCACACACACGCGCATACACACACGCGCGCACGCACACGCGCACACACACACGCGCACGCACACGCGCGCACACATGCGCGCACACACACATGCACACGCACACACACGCGTGCGCACACACACGCGCACACACACGCACACACACGCGCGCACACATGCGCGCACACACACACGCACACGCACACACACACGCGCGCGCACACACACACGCGCACACACACGCACACACACGCGTGCACAAACGCGCGCGCACACACACACGCGCACACACGCGCATACACACATGCACACACACATGCGCACACACGCGCGCACACACACGCGCGCACACACACGCGCACACACACGCGCGCGCACACACACACACGCGCGCGCACACACGCACACACACGCGCACACACACGCGCGCGCACACACGCGCACACACACACGCGCACACACACACACACGCGCGCGCACACACATGTATCTCTGAGAGGGACTCAACACAGTGCTCGTAGGACTTCACACCCTCTGTGGTTTCAGGGATCCGTAGGGTCTTGGAACACATCTCCGAAGGGTTGGGGCGGCGGTGACTGGACACGCGCCTGTGTCCCCATAGCCCCCTGTTTCTCTGCAGAGCCTTAGCACATTGGGAAAGGACTTCATGCCAGCCAAGCGCAGCCTGAGAGCAGACAGCACTTCTGGTTTGGGTACCAGACCAAGTGTCTCCTGAGGCACGGGACATGGAGAAGCGGAGCGCGAGGTGAATTCGGGATCCCTCCCACTCCCTTCACTGCCCATGAAGGCCGGGCAGGCCACAGTCTACATGTCCATCAGCCGTGAGCCGTGATAGCTTAGCTCCAGGCTGCCCAAGGAGGGCCTGTGCTGCCACCTGCTTCCCTGGAAACGTCTCCGTGACTCTGTTGTGCCCAGCTGAGCACTAGTGTCAACAGCGACTCTGGAGCTACCACAGCAGAGGCGCCACTGGGCCAGGGGCACGTGGCTCACACAGCCGAAGCGCTTGCTGAGGCCTTTTAGGAAGAGCTCCTCATCTTGGTTGTGTCTGCGGGCCACGCATTTTCATCAGGTCTGGGCTTCAAAATGACACCACCAGCCTGCCACGGCTCAGAACACGCAGCTCAAGTGTTGGAAGGGAGAGGCCCCTTCAGCGAGCCCGAGGAGCAGGCACAGCAGCCAGGGCAACCTGGGGTCCTACTGGCGCTACACGTGGAAGCGCTCTGTATTATTCAAGTCAAGGGAGGGCTAGGAAAGGAAGGAAGGGAGAGGGAGAGGGAGGAGAAGGAGGAGAGGAACAGACGGAGACAGAGACCCAGGTGAAAGGAGCACTGTAGAGGCTTTTCAGATTTCAGCCCAGCCTCAGTTGTTTTTTTTTTCCAGGACTGAGTTTCGAACTCATGACCTTGCACTTGCCAGGCAGGCACTTGTGCCATGGAGCTATCTTCCCAGCCCCTAGCCCAGCCTCAATTTAAAGAGCACTTTTGTACGAGGCCCACCGTCTCAGCGAGCGGACTTCACCCATTACCTTCTCACTTTCCTGCCCTGAGGCAGTGAGCTTTGATACACAGAGGGGTTCCGATGAACAGCAGAGCTGAAAATACAACTGTGTTGGTCTTGTTACCTGCCTAGTTCAGGAGCAATACGCCAGGGGCGGCCTACAACCGGCAGACGGGGGTTCTCACAGGAGGTCCGGTAAGGCAACACCCTTTCTTAGAGTGGCTGCACCTTCTTTCCTACGCTCTTCTGGAAGCTACAAATCAGCAGCATCTTGGTTAGTTCAGGAAGGCTCAGCCCATCCTGAAGAAAGAATTTCTGAACAGGAAGTGGATGGCGACGACCTACAGAGCGCTGCAGTTTGGGCAATGGCCTGTAGATGGCACTGCTAAAACAGCCTGATGGGGGAAAATCTAAGGTGAGCGGGAGGGAGCAGAAGCTGATGCAGAAGCTAAGCTCCCGCCCTGCTGTCTGCGGTACCCATAAATCCACACGCGGAGGACTCCCCAGTTGTTCTTAATGCCAACATTCTCTTCGCCCTGGCTCAGCCCTTCCGTGGCTGTGGCCATGGCCGCAGGAGACGGAGCGGTGGCTCCTCTCTGAATGTGGTCAGGGAAAGCGAAGCGTTGGGACTTGCAAGAGACCGGCTCCCACCCTGTGCCAGAAGGGCGAAGCGCAGAGCAGATGACAGCTGGCGGGGACCACACAGGGGCGTGACACGAGACCTGTGGTCAGAACATTACCGAGGTCAGGGCTTGATGCCCAGGCAGGGAAGAACTTTCTTCCACGTGGCAGGGAAGGGCAAATGCACCAGGGGAAGGCAGCACTCTCTGTGAGGGCTCTGCCCCCGTGGCCTGGGTCGCCCAGCCCTGTGTCCCACAGCTCTGCCGCAGGGGTGGTGACGTGAGGGCTCTGCCCCGTGGCCTGGGTCGCCCAGCTCTGAGTCCCACAGCTCTGCCGCAGGGGTGGTGACGTGAGGGCTCTGCCCCGTGGCCTGGGTCACCCAGCCCTGAGTCCCACAGCTCTGCCGCTGGGGCTGTGCTCAGGTTTCCTGGGCTTGGCTTCCCTTGCGCCCTTCCACCGACCACCAGGTTCCTAACCCCGTCACATGTGCGTGCCCACAGGTTTTACATACATTTATGTATGTGTATGGATATTGTTGACATGGACATATATGTACGACTGCTTCAAGATTAATAATGGGAACCACTTCAGGGTCTGAGCTATGAAAATGATGAGCTCTGGAGAGAACAAAGCCTTGCTCCGTCTTGTATAGTGTCCTGGTCTGCAGACTGCTGTGCCCTGGACACAGGTGCCCACCATGAGCGCTGCAGATGGAAGGAACCCCTACTCTTTCTATTCTAGACCTGCTATGTCGAAGAGAGGGGGACCCTGCCAGCAGGGCCTTCTGGAGCAAGGCTGAAGCCAGCCTGGTCCTCCTCGGCTGTGGAGGAGCCAACCGCTCCATAGCGCGGCAGAGAGCCTGGCACACCTTGGCCCGCTGCTCTCCATTCAGCAAACGCTTCCCAGCACTGGCTGGGCTCAGAGACTCTGTTAGAGCCTGCGAGGTGGCAGAGGTGAACAGGACCGGACCCAGCCCTTGGAAATGCAGCAGGAGCAAGAAGAAAAGCCACTCGGGCTATGTGGGATACAAAACAGAAGGAGCTAGGTGGAACAGTGCCAGACAAGAAGAGCACTTAGGAGGCAGGAAGAAAGACCAGCTGGCTCCTGCCTCGGAGTGCAGGAGGTGGATCTGGACCGAGCTAGGAAGTCCTGGTGGCGTTTCCTTCATTTGGAAGAGACAGAGAGCGGGGTGGTTCGTGAAATGAGGCGATGGGGCGCAAGGTAGAGGAGAGACAGCTGCGGCTGCCTGCGGAGCTCACAGGAGGACCAGGGGTCCATGCGGACCCACGGAGGCGACTAAGGGCCAGAGAGGCATCTAAGGCTCAATGCCAACAGCCGAGGCCCTCGGGAATGGGGAGGTGATGACTGGGAGCCCAGCAGAGCCAAGTAGAGGATGTGGCACAGCTTGGCCAGGGTGAGAAGCTGAGCTCCTGGATGGAGAGAAGCAGGGTACACTGGAGGGGAGGGCTAGGAGCAGAGGGCGGGAGGCCCCCGACACACGCTGCTCTTCCATAGCCTCCATCCTTGCAACCCAGACTTCCCAAGCTGCAGAGTGAGCTGTGGCGGTAGCTATTGGAGGCTTTCTCTCTTTTGCACAGTTGGCAGCGAAAAGCAATTTAACCTGGTCACAAAAATTTCGCTGGTGAGTGCAATTACTTTTAATTAACTAGTGTGAGGATCCGCCAAGATAGGTGCGAATTGGACGCCTCCTTGGAGGTCCCTAACGAGGGCCAACTTCTAATTAAGCATCTCCTCTTCCTCTGCAGGCCTTCCTTCTGCAGGGACAGAAGCCAGGCTGGCTGCTTGGTGACAAGAGGCCCCCTGGAATCAAGCTCCAAGTCATCCAGAAGATGGGGGCTGGGGGCCAGGAACTGCTCCAAAGAGGAGACTCAGTGGGGGAGCCGAGTCCCCAGGGCCAGCGCAAAGGAACTCGCAAAAGCTGGAGCTGGAGAGAGGAGCAAGCGTAGGGGAAGGGAGGCAGGGAGGGAGGCAGGGAGGGAGGCAGGGAGGGAGGCTGGACGGAGAAACCGCCTCCTGGGGGCCAGAGGTGGAGGACAGCAGGGGCAGAGCACTGGTTGGGTGTCCAGTGGCTGCCAGGAATGCAGGCGTCTTTGGGGGCATTTCTGAGCCTGCTGAGGCTAAGGCTCAGGCTCAGCACCAGTCCGGCCTTAGCCTTTCTGTGGCCACAGTTTGTGGCAAGGAAGTTTCTTTTCTTTCCTTATGCTGCATGAGATTGCTCTCAGGATTTCTCACTTTCCTTTTCCTTATTCTATGATTTCCCACACCCAAATGAACTTTTTTTTTGTTTGTTTTTTTCTAAAGAATGAAAAGTTTGGGACCAGTGAGATAGCTCAGCAGACTAAAGCACCTGCTTAGTCTGCAAGCGTAGGCAAGCCCAGGGACTGAGGTTCGGTCTCTGGCACCCCATGCTGTGCCAGCCCCACCCCCAGAGCATGCTGAGCTGGCCAGAGTCTGAGAGTAGCGTTGCATCCTATAATCCCAGCACTGGGGAGGCTGAAAGCAGGAGGATCACCAAGTGTCTGAGCTGCGTGGTGAGAGCCTGCAGCAACCAAACACGTTAAAAACAAACAAAGAACAAAAAGTTCTATTTGTCTTAGATAAGGAATAAACATATGTGAAGGCCAATTCTCTTTATGCCTAACATTTTAAAGAATTCAACCAGACGAAGAGTGACAGGAAAGACAAAGGGTCTGCGAGGAGCCACCAGTAGCTTCCAGCGAGTCCTCCATCAGGGACATGCTTCCACTTCCTGCCATCAGTGCACATCTGCCTAAGTGGGTCTTCCGAGTGTGCAAAGCCACACCGTCTGCCACATGAGATAATGTGCGTAAGTCCTGTCAGTATGTGAGAGCTGCTGTGGGGAATGATTTCTTGTTGTAAGAGGGGCGTGAGGAGCAGGGCTCCTGTTCTCCATCACAAGCTTGGGCCGGCCAAATAGCTCAGCGGATTAAAGCACCTGCAAGCACCTTCAGGGGCTGGGGTTCGATCC
>PVJA010011960.1:17304-53482 GCA_004027025.1 Myocastor coypus
TTTTTTTTTTTTTTTTTTTTTTTTTTTTTTTTTTTTTTTTTTTTTTTTTTTTTTTTTTTTTTTTTTTTTTTTTTTTTTTTTTTTTTTTTTTTTTTTTTTTTTTTTTTTTTTTTTTTTTTTTTTTTTTTTTTTTTTTTTTTTTTTTTTTTTTTTTTTTTTTTTTTTTTTTTTTTTTTTGTCTTTTTGAGACAGGGTTTCATTATGTAGTTCAGGCTGGCCTTGAGCTCACTCTTGTAGCCCAAGCTGGTCTTGAACTCACACCAATCCTCCTGCCTCAGCCTCCCAAGTGGTGGTATTACAGGCGTGTGCCACCATGCCAGGCATAGCCCAGCCTTCTGACCTTCGGTGTAGAGCTTTGATAGAATTCTTAGCTTAGCACCAGATCTGGATCTACCAAGTTCAAACTTAGCCAGATGGGTGTGGCTTGAGTCTGGCTGCTGAGCTTCACTTCTTCCTCCTGCAGCCCTTGGAGGTGAAGCTAATATGCCACTGTGGCAAGATGTTCTACTCCTGGATCTGCATGGGTCTTGCCTACTCTCTTTGCAGGAAGTGCTGCAGCCGTTTTCACACTGGTCATGTCTGATGAATGAAGCTCTACTCACATGCCAGGCTTTGTTCCTGGGTTGAATGAGTTTCCAGTGGGCCTCAGGCAGTTTCACTCATGTGCTGGGCCCAGTTACTGGATCAAATGAGTTTCTGGCATGCCCAAGGTGGTCTACCTCACATGCTGGGCCTGGTAGTTGGGTAATGAGTTTCTGGCAGTCCAAGGGCAGTCTACCTCACAAGCCAGGCCCGATTGCTGGGTAAAATGAGTTTCTAGCAGGCCCAGGGTGGTCTCACTCACATGCTGATCCTGGTTGCTGGGTCAAATACATATTTGATGTATGTAAATTGGTAGATAAAAGTTATCAAAGATTAAAAATTACTTATAAGTTCTTATCATTGCTTGTTTTCAGATCATGAGGTATTTTTGTACATGTTCATCTACTTACTTTGGGATTTCCTTTCTTGAGCCTTTCATCCTCCCATTTTAGCATAGCAAGATCAAATCACCACTTCCAACCTTTTTTTCTGACACTGGTTCCAGATTTCTGTCTAGTTCCTAGGATTTAAGGATCCATGTGATGGGCCCGGCAGGATGGCTCAGTGGTTTAAAGCACCTGCTTAGGAAAGCTTAGGCAGCTGCAGGGACCACAGTTCGATCCCCAGCACCACATACTGCGCCAGCCCTGCCCTCAGGGCAGGCTGAGCCGGCCATAAAAATAAATACATAAACAAACAAAAGTTCTGAAACAAGAAAAAAAAATAAATAAAGTCTTTAAAAAATTTTAAAAAAAAAGAATCCATGTGATATTCTTAGACATCTCTTCACAGGCTACACATAAAAAAAAAAAAAGAAAAAAACTGTATCCCAGAACTTAGCAGCTTAATTCATTCTTGGCTTCTTTGCCTGCTAGGAGAGCTAACTGATGCAAGTTGGACTTCTAGGTCCACCTTGGGGCCAAGAAAAGGAAAATACTACAAAAATAAAATGCATTTTTCCTTGATCACCTTAAGTATAGACAACTAGAGGGAAAATGAAATGGAGAGAAATGAGAGCAAGGTTTCAAAGGAGAGAAAAAAGAAATGGATAACTTCTAGGCTGAAGGTATCAAACTAGTTATTCTTGCTCTTCTTTTTCTTTCTAAAACAGTGTTTATCACTCAGATACGTAAGACTACAAAGTTAAATATAATAAATTATTTTCTGATTTTTTTTATTTCACTAGTTTTTTTAAAGTCTTATCACCACCCACCGTGATGCTTCCATAACTCATGACATACAACCTTCAATTCATAATCACTGTTCTACAAGTTTGACACATGATGCTGGTATTGAGCTCTTCTTTCTGGAGTTGGTGGCCTCAGTATTGTTTTCACTAGGGACGAGTTTGATCCTTCACAGTGTGTGGTCACTCAGGTTAAATCCAAGTTACCTAGGCTCCTCATAAGAAATAATATTTATCCAGAAATTATGTAAGATCAACTAACTTTGCTTACCTGCCAGATGGTTCATAGCAACCACCATTCCCAGTTGGGTGGAGGTGCCTGCAAAGCCAGTCATCATGGGAGGCACTACAAGAGGGATGATATGGCGTACAAGCACGCACACACTCAGCTCACCTAAATATTCTGCATGTTACAAAAGAAAATCTGATGAAATGAAAAGAATCTGATATCTGACATTCCACAATAAGGGTCTAGAAATATAATGATGTACAGCTTGATCTAACTTTACAGTAAAAACTGTAACAGCTAAGTTTCACTGAGCTCTTCCTACTTTCTGTGCTTTATATGAATCATTTCTAAGAATTTCACAAAATCACTATGAAATAAGTTTCACAGGTAAGAATACTGAATCAGAGAGGCTAGGTAATTTTCTCAAGATCACAAAAAAGTAACTAGTGCAGGTAAGATTTGAACTCAAGCTGTCTAGTTCTGCATGGACATAAAGATGTTACACCTAATTCTCTTTCAAGGAAAGATTTGTTGTTACATTTTCATCATGAAGACAAAATATGCTATTTAAAAGATGAAGGATTTGTTTTGGCTCATGGATTCAGCTCATTGTTGGCTGGCTCCATCACTTTTAGGTTTGGAAAGAGGAATCATATTCAAAATCCAAACTTCTTACCTCCTGGTGATATAGAAGCAAGTCTAGAGCTCGTTTTTAAAAGAAAGTCCCCTCCCAAACAATTAAGCTATTAACATAAATGATTTAATCAACTTGTGATATCAGAACCCTCAGATGTAACCACTTCCCAGATATTCTACATTTGAACACTGCTCTACAGGGAACCAAGCCTGCCACACATGAGACATTTGAGATCCAAATTATTGTACGCAAAACTAGTAGTAACTACAGCCATTAGCTGTCAGACTCTTCAGATATTCACTCAGCCTAAAAAAATGAAACCTCCTGGACCAGAGTCAGAGCATTCTTGCAGCAAGATATCTATTGACTTATTGAGGTAGTGATGTAAGGTCTCAGCCATGGCAGGACAGTTCTTTAAGACCATATTAATTCTAGAGTTTCTTAATAGGTCAACCAAAATTATCAAGGACTAAAAGATGGATTTCTTCTATTCAATTCTATTTTTTTCTCTTTCTCTCTCTCTTTTTCCCCCATAGTCCTATCTAGGACACTCTTTAATAGGTATGTTATACACCAAATTCTATCTCCAGATATGTTTCTGTGACAACCAACCACGTAGCAAGGGAAATCCTCTCAATGAGTAGAACTTTAAGTTATCATCCATTTAGTACACAGAGAAATGGCCCAAAAATATATGTAGTGTGTCAAATATCCTGTAAAAGTATATTGGTAGTACCAAATGGCCTCTGTAGCTGTCAGTAGCATGAAAGAGGGAAAATAGATAGAATAGGGAGAGAAGGTAGATTAGGGAGAGATATAAAATTGGACATATAGGATTGGATACAAAACATGAAGACCTTTATACCACATACAATTTTTTTTTGTGTGTGTGTAGGACCAGGGTTCAAACTCACAACCTTGCACTTGCCAGCAGGCACTTGTGCCTAGGAGCTATCTTCCCAGTCCCACCACATATAAATCTTTAGCAAAGGTCATGCAATACAAAAGATGCACTGAAAAACCAAGATGATTTTGGTCAGATGATACCAATCGTCTTCTGTTATCAGCCACCCCAATGCCAGGATAATGGACATATAAAGCAAGTAGTCTTGGTGACAGAAATAGAAGCTATATCTATGCTAAACAATAAAGAACTTAAGAAGGTTGATGTAGTTGCTGTCAAATATCCAACCTGACATAAACAGAGACTAATGCTAGAATCAATGTGGCACCTTTCTTTGAGAAGACTGCTTGACCACTTGATGATTGGTTGATTACAGTGGGCCACATCTACTTTGAAGGGATTGGTGTGGAACTGGTAAGTCATATACACAGGCATAGACACACGTTCTTTTATAGGTTTGCTTTTCTACTTGCCAAGCTTCAGCCAGTGTCTCTGTCTCTCTCTGTCCCTATCTCTCTCTCTCTCTCTCTCTCTCTCTCTCTCTCTCTCTCTCTCTCTCTCACACACACACACACACACACACACACACATTCCCAGAAGTCAGAAGTACAGGCCCACCAGAATCCAGAAAGAGCCTGTGGTGGGTTAACTAATGGTCAGTTTGTAACATACAAGTGAACTGATTCAGCATGGTTCTGGATGTGGAAAGTGCACCCCAGGATTAATGCCAACTGTATAAAAGCAGAACTGGAGGGGAAGTTGATTCTCCTGAAGCTTTTCATGCTAGTTTTCCAGATATGAACTCAGCTGTTCTCATCATCAGAAAAGCTTGTGCCCTCACTGTTGGTAAAGATGGCTGTGGTTCTCTTCAGGGGAGCTTTGGTCCTTACCTTTGGCACCACTTCCTGGCTTCAAAACATTATTTTTGGCTCTGATGGGAATCCCTCAGCTTGCTGACATGGATCCTTCATCTCACTGGTACAGACTTTCTAGCTTTCACTGACTTCCGAGTCTCCCTAGTGCAGACCCTACATGAAACATTGTCATGGGCTATAAATCTTCAGCTGGATTCCTGCAAGATATTGCTATGAGATCGAGGTCCCAGATGGATTCTTTTGGTCTCATGTGTGTGAACAGATCACTTGTACTGTTTTGGGTTTGATTCTTTGGTCAATGTTATAAAATAATCCTGTAAATTATGTGTCCTATATTAAATCCATTTCCTTGCAAACCCTGACAACAGAGCTGCTCCTCAAACATGTATAAGGAACTGATGCAAACAGGAGTGGACTGTGATTAACATGAGGTGTTGAAGAAGACAATCTTCTGCTATCAGTCCATCAGACTAACATTCTTCTTAGAATCCAATCAGTTCTGCTATACAGAGATACCTTGCCCAAGTTCCAATCTTCCTGAGCTGTGGGTCCATTAAAGGTGATCATCAGCCAATGAAATGTTGAGACACTGGTATAAAAACCTAGCTATTTCATTTTAATAAAGGACAATTTGATAGGCATGATAATGTCTCCTCCAAAGATGTTTACATCATTGTCCCTGAAACCTACAAATATGTAACATGGCAAAAAGAAATTAATACAACCAATAGAATTGCTGTTTTTGTTAGCTGAGTATAAAACAGAGAGACCTGTCAGGCTTCATGGTGTACATTTTAAGTTGAAGGCTACCCTGGACTACAAAGTGGGTTCATGGCCAACCTGAACTGAAGAGTGAATATGTGTCTCAAAAATAATAAATAGGGCCAGTGGGACAGCTCAGTGCCATTAGGGCCTGTCAGGTGCAAGGTCCCAAGTTCGATCCCTGTAATGCCAAAAAATAAAAAACCCTCAAAACCAATAAATAAATAAAGCAAATTATCCTGGATTGTCTTGTTGGATCCCTTTATACAGTAATCACAATGGTCCTTCAAAGTATAAAAGGGAAGATACACATGGTAATATAAGCTCAGGCAGGAAAATCACAAGCTCAAGCCCAGCCTGGGAAGCTTAATAACTTAGTGGGAGTTGTTTCAAAATGTGAAGCAAACAAAAAAATGTGGTTAGGGATATCGCTACAAAAGGGACCTAAATTCATTCTTCAGAGCCACATACTCAGAAAAAGTATAGTGTGAAGGCACAAAAAGAAATCAAGAGGGAGATTTGAAATTAATATTCAGTGTACTTTGAAGGTAGTAGGAAGAACTCATTATCAAGGAATGCAGACAGCCTCCAGCTGCTGAAAAGACAAGAAAATAATTATTTTCTAGTTTCCAGAAGTTACCTGGTTCTCCTGACTCTAATTGTAGCTCAGTAAGTCTCATTTCTGTTGGTAGCCGGGGAAGCTAGAAAATTGGTCAAATGTCTGAAAATGGGACTAGGCCTCAGTGCCTAAAGCAGACAAGCTACTTCAGTCCTGAGATAAGCAACCTGACTGGTGAATGTCAGCTATTAGTCACTAGATAACCTTGTGTCACATGTTATATAAATAAGCATCCATATTATTGCTCCAGGGGTTGTCTTGCCAACCAGGAAGAGAAGTCACCACCTGACCCAGCCTTTGCCTTCTTGCCTATCTTTTCCTCATTTCTGCCTCCATTTCTCCCAGGGTAGAATGGATCAGACTGAGACCAACTGATCCCTATACATTTCATACTTGTCATATCCAGCACTTGTAAGATAATAAATTTATGTTATTTTTACATAATATATTTCTGTTGTAGTAATTTATTAGAGTACCAATAGAAAGCTAGTACAGACAGTTTTATAAATCTCTGTGAGGTTGGACAAGGCTGCTCTCATATAGCTTTCTTCTTTCACAAAATGAACACGCTTTCTCTCATATCTTATCCTTGCCCCCCCCCAAAATCATCTGACACTCTCAATATTAACCCTTCACCTCAACTAAAACTACTCCAATAAAACCATATCTTACATTTACCTTTTCTTCTCATCTACACTATTTCCCCTTTCAGGCCTCCCTTGGATATCTAACATTACCCACAAACTACCTCCCATTCACCTACCCACCTCACCTACATCATTATGGAGCAAACATAAATAATAAACTGTTGCAGTGTATATAGAGAACAAAAAAAGAGGGGAAGAGACTGCAAGGATTTCATATAGATGTGTTATAAGACTAAGTCAGCAGATACAGTTAGAAGCAGAAATAATGCTTTTGACAAAATATAAGGACATGGTAAAAATCACATCAAGTAAATAAAAGGACTAAATACTAGCATTGGACATAGAGAACTGAAAATTATTCACAGGGAGTAATATCTTACTAAAAATCATCGTGTAAGTTACAAACTCTTCTCACTTCTCTAGCCCCAATCTGCAATAACTCTCCCTCAAAAGAAGGGGGGATAAAGAGGGGCTATATTATTTTAAAAGTAAATGTATATGGAAACAAGGAAGTAGACGATTTCTAGCCCTCCTCCAACTTTCCCAAGGTAGAGCAAGGAGTCATAAAGGGAATAGAAAACACATACCAGGTAGCAGAAATGTATGAAAAGTTTTTAGAAGAGATGAAGAAAGTAGATGAGTGCAAAGAGGGAATGAACCAAAATTTCACAGCACCTCACTAAATATATCTGTAAAGAATTTGGGGTAAATAAGTAAAAAATTGGATAAGCTAACCAAAGCAATTCAACTCTGAATGTCAGAATCAACAAGTATATGGCAATCTCAAAAAGGTATCAGCCAGAAATGCCTGAATAAGAAACTGTATAGAATTCATACATTGCAGAAATGACCAATGCAAAGCCTGTCTTATATTGAGCAGAAAACAGAGAATTATGATAAAGAGCTAAAAAAAATGATAAAGAGCTCAGAGAAGCCAAAAAGAAAATAAAAGAACAAGAGAAGGTTCTTGAGTTACTAGATGACTACATGAAGACCAATCTAAGGCTAATTAGAGTTAAATAAGGCTGGGGAGATAGCTGGGTGTGATAAGCACCTGCCTGGCAAGCTCAAGGTTCCCAGTTAGATCCCTGTACCCCATGCAGTACCAGCCCAGGAACCAGGCATGATGGTGCATGCCTGTAATCTCAGCACTCTAGAAGTTGAGACAGGAGGATCTCTTTGAGTTTGAGACCAGCATGGGGCTACAAAAGGGAGCAGAGGGCTCATTTAATTAATTAATTAATTTTAAAAATTAATTAATTAATTAATTTTAAAAACAGATGTAAACTAGAAGGCAGCACAGATGGATTCACTAGCATATAAAATCATAGGAGAAATTTTTCTATATATAAAGAGTTTAAAATACAAGTGGGCGGGGCCCGGCGGGATGGCTCAGGGGCCCGGCGGGATGGCTCAGTGGTCTAAAGCGCCTGCTTGGGAAGGCTTGGGCGGCTTCAGGGACCGCGGTTCGATCCCCGGCACCACATGCTGGGCCAGCCCTGCCATCAGGGCGGGCTGAGCCGGCCATAAAAATGAGTGAATAAACAAATAAAGGTTCTGAAACAAGAAAAAAATAAAAAAATAAAAATAAAAATAAAATACAAGTGGGCTGCAGAGATAGTTCAGCTGCATAAGCATGTGCCTAGAAAGTGCATGGTCCTGAGTTCAATCACTGATACCAAATAAATAAACAATAAACAAACAAGCAAGCAAACAGACAAGTAATAGAAGACCAAACAATTCTGATGAATGGGGAGAATCAACAAGGAATACCCATATTAAATGCACAGCTATCTAGGGGAAAAAACAATGAACCAACCAATCAACCAACCAAACAAACAAACAAAAAACCTCCAGAATTTTAAAGCCCGCCAAAAGGGGAAAGATCACACATATAAAGATAAACCAATTAGAATCACAGCAAACTTCTCAGCACAATCCCTAAACTCCAGAAGAGCTTAGAGTGAATTATTTCAAGCCCTAATAGCAAATAACTTTCAACCTAGATTAACTGACTCAGGAAAACTATCTTTCAAAATGGAACAATAAGGCATTTCCATGTAAAAGATCAGCTCAGAAGATGTGAGTATAAAACCAGTTCTAGAGAAAATACTTAGGAATATTTTTTTGACAGAAATAACAAATCAGACACAGCTAAAAACACAAAGGAAACTAGTGAGCTCAATGGACAAACCACAACCGAAAAAACATTAGGAAGAGGAAAAGATACACCAACAGATGAGGGCAATGATAGTAAATAACCAGCATATCTCTGTAATATGTTAACAGCCTTAACTCCCTAATTAAAAGACACAAATCGACAGGCTGGATCAAAAATAGAATCCAACAATCTATTAAATTCAAGAAACTCATCTAGTCCAAAATATATTCATAGTCTAAAACTTAAAGGATGAAAAACAACATTCATGTACCAGGACTCCAAAAATAAGTAGAACTAACAATTCTAATATCAGACATGGTAAACTTCAAGTTAAAACTGATTAGAAGAGATAAAGGTCCCTACATACTGGCTATGGGATCAATGCAACAGGAAGAGATAACATTGGTAAACACATGTATCATATACTTGCGCACTTATATTCCTAAAACAAAAAACTGCTGAAATTAAAAGATCGAGTAAACACAATGATAGCAGAGGATTTAATCCCCACTTTCACAAAGAGATAGTTCAATTAACAACAACAACAAAAGAACTTTTAGAGTTGAGCCACACCTTTGAACATATGGACCTACTGGATATATGCATAGTATTCCAACCCTCTACAACAGAGTATATACATTTTTTTCAGCACTACATGGTATGTTTTCCAAAAGAGAATATATACTAATTCACAAGATCTACAGAAGTAAATATAAAAGAACAGAAATTTGTGCCAGCCCTGCCCCCCAGACCCACTCAGGTGGCCACCCAGACCAAGCATGGTCATGCATGCCTGTAATCCTAGCACTGGCGAGTCTGAAAACAGAAGGATCACTATGAGTCTGAGCTGTGTAGTGAGACCCTGTATGAAAATTCATAAAAATACAAAACAGAAATTATCCTGTGCATACTATTAACCCATGTGCGATGTTAATGACTGAAGAAATTTTGGAAAAAGCAAAAGCTCCTGGAATATTAACAGTATTCCCTAAGCAATCAATAATGCACAGAAGAAATCAAAGAAGCCATTTAAATTCTTCTGGAATTTAATGACAATGATGGTATAACTCATCAAAAACACTGGGACACTATAAAAGCGGTCCTCAGAAAAAAATTCATCTCAATCAACAGATTATTGGATAAAGAAAATGTAGTATCACAGATTTTGTTGTAGGTAGTTAAATTAAATAGAAATACTCTAGGTGGTCAGACAGCTCCAGGCCCTCAAGAAGACAAAGTGACTTTGCAACTTTAGAAAAGACAGACACAGGTATTGTGGGCCAGATCTCAAGACAAAGGGGTAAACAAATGCAGCCACACATTTCCTTATGGACAGGCATCAGGGGTTGATATTCTGAATATGTACCAATTACCTTGAAAGAGCCAGAAAGAATCACTAACCCAATCCCCAAGAGGAAGAGACCCTGTCCCATATCTATGTCCACTTGCTACTTAACTCACTTCTGCATTTGGTCTTTGGACTTAAATCAATTTTAGCTGAGCAATGGTGCTTGTAATCTCATTGGTTGATCATAGTTTTGTCCCCCCTCATGCCCATCTAAGCGAGTTCCCTTGTTCTTCACCTTAGATCCATCTCACTACATGGTTTTACTCTGTAAAAATCCTGGGAAGGGAGACAGTGTTCTGGGGCAACCCGATCAGGTCCCTCCTTCTTTCCCTCTCTCAGACAAGAGCTTTCATTTCCCCAGTAAATATATTCTGCTCTTATCCTCTGTTGTTCCTAAAATTCATTCTTTGGTTTTAGAGAACCCAAACTTGTCCTAAGTATCTTTCACTTTGGGCATTTCATTTCCCTATATATATTTGAGACATTTGTAGAAAAATTGATGCATCTGGAAAATATGTTTAGTGCAACAGAACAAATACACAGGCTTAAATACTTAATGCTATTTCCATTTGCATGAGGCAAAGTACAAACAGCATAACAACAGATGGATAGACAAGGCCTACGAGATATACCTCATGCAGTAAGAAAGTGGTCCAAGGGAAAAAAACATGAGGGGTGAGGAGGAAGGGAAGGGTAAAGATATCCCATGTATAGGAACTTAACCTGAATTAAAGTGAGTATCTTATCCCATAGGATGAGATAAGCTTAATAAGGTCAAGAAGAATGAAAATAATGAATGGGATAGAGAGAAATTGGAGGAGGCAGAAAGGGGGAGGAAAGTGGAAGGGGATTAAAAAAGAAACAAGCAGTGGCACATGTGTACATGTGACCATTCCCCAAGACAACTGTAAACCCCATGAATTGCAAACATGTACTAATAAAAGAAAAATATCTAAAAAAAATAAAGTACTTTCAGAAGTGTTTCAGAAAGTGGCAAAAGGGCTGGGAAGATCGTTTGGCAGTCTAAGCACCTGCCTGGCAAGCACAAGGAGCCAGGTTCAACCCCTGATACCATCTGCCATGTTGGCCCCACAAAACCCAGGGTGGTGGCACACATTATAATCCTAGCACTGGGGAGGCTGAAACAGGAGAAACTGTGTAGCCAGATCCTTCGCCAAATAAAGAAGTAATTTTTTTTTAAGTGGCAAGAAGGGATAAATATATTTGAAGTGAGGGGGACTATTTTGAGGGCAGGTAATATTAATTGGTCTTTTACTGTAACATACTTTTTAAAATTTAAGTATTCACCATATTTTATCACATTTTGTATAAATAGCACAGACCCTAATTTTAATACAAAAAAAAAAAAAATAGCCGGGCGTGGTGGCTCACGCCTGTAATCTCAGCTCTCAGGAGGCTGAGGCAGGAGGATTGGTTCAAGTTCGAGACCAGCCTGGGCTACAAAAGTGAGCTCAAGGCTAGCCTCAACTGCATAGCAAAACCCTGTCTCAAAAAGAAAAAAAAGAAAAAAAAAAACAATATAAAGTAAACGTGAAGGACATGGTTTGAACAGAGGTCAATCCTGGCTTCTTCCTTTGCAAGCATGGGTACATGACTTCACCTTTTTGGAATTTATTTACTTTCACTGACTCTCCCCATCAATATGGCTAATAAAGATTTACCCCCACTATATAACATTAAGGTACAGTTTTAAATACCTCCTGATTTGTGATATGCCCTCACTCAAATCAGAGTAACTCTCCTAATTCTACTTCATTATATTCTCTTAATGAAGAATTTGCAGCCTTGTTTAATAATTAATAACTGATGCTACAGAGCAAGGAGCAGGGGGAGAAAAACCACAGTGTAACTGCCTTGGAGTAGTAAGGAAGGCTTTCTGAAGGAACACAGGGATTTTGAAGGGCATGTAAAAATATACAAGCTTAAATACATAGTTTCATCACATAGTTTCTCTTATATGACAAACACAAAGTACAATATAAAGAGTAAAATAAAGGATAGGTAGTAGGAAGTTGAATAATAGATCTTACTTCAAGTGGAAGAAGAGGATCAAGAAATGGAGGGAGATGAGAGGGAAGGGAAAAGGGGTGTAAAAAGAACGTGTTAAGTATTTGCACTAACTTCATACAAAGAATGTAAATATTATACAAGTATGTACTAATAAAAAAATGTTCACATTAGAAAAATACTCTAGAGATAAAAGTCAGCAGAGAGTTTCATGGGCTTCCCACTCCAACTCTTTCCTGCGGCTTTAGTTCAGATAAACTCAACTTGGAAGAGTAAGCACCAAATAATCAAGTTTGCCAAGTACTGATGCTGCTTTTAATTGGCAACTTAAGACATGTGAGATAGTATATCTTATACACAATAATTTTTGAAATGTGCAAATAAAGATAAAGGGCAATTACAACCTAGAGAAATTTGAGAAGAAAACTAAATAGGAAAAAAGAAGTTGAGCTATGTACTCATATCATATAAGTACCTAAAACCTTTGAAATTATGGTATTCATAACCATTATGTTAGATTTAGTCATAGCTGTTGCTCTCAATCCAACCTCCTGCCTTATATTTATCATCTTTATAGTCACATGGCATCTCTATTTTTAATGATATATAATATTACTCTTTCTCATAATCTTGTCAGATAAAATTTTGAATACATCATAGCATCTCAGAGGAAGGTAATTTTTTTCTGGAAAGTTGAGCCTACATTCAGTCATTTCTCAGTTACCTAAGTATAACAACATGCAGTTTACAAAATTTCTCAAAATTCACTTTTGGTATGTTCAGATTAATTGAAAGTGGTTTAAATGTAAGCCCCCAGAACTATTTTGTACATTCCTAAAGGAAAAGAGAAAACATTCTTTGCTTTGAAATATCCACTAGATGAGGCTAAGCCTCCAGTTACTATATATGAGGAATGCGGTTATAGAAAGATCCACTCAAATCTTGGAATATTTTTTGGGTTTCCAGAGTCTCTGTACATACTGTGTTTAGAAAAACCTTTGTTTTTCTTTTAAAATTCCAAAGCATTAATTCTCTAGAGGGATGTGAGAGTAACTATAGCCTGCCTATACTGTTAGGCAACAAAAGTTTTACTCTACAAAAATTGGAAATGTTGTACTATTGTAGCTAGAAATACATGTGATATTGGTAGTATGTTTTAAGCAAATGTTATTGGGTAGATTTACAAATT
The DNA here is from genome assembly GCA_004027025.1 of Myocastor coypus. Classification (NCBI taxonomy): domain Eukaryota; kingdom Metazoa; phylum Chordata; class Mammalia; order Rodentia; family Myocastoridae; genus Myocastor; species Myocastor coypus. The sequence goes on from PVJA010011960.1 coordinate 30,472, forward strand.
TTCTAAAGTGATATCCTACTCATTATGTAAGTGCCCCTGAAATACTGGGACTTTAAGGAATTAGAGTTAAAATAAGAATAGGTGGATGGTAGAGAGGAAAAGAAAGAGGGCAGAGGTTGCCTTCCTTTAGACCTTGCACACAGTCTGAAGACATAGGGACTTGATCCATAAACAAATTATCTATTGTTACATAAACAAATAAACATAGCAGGTTAAAGCCACAATAATCATACCATAGAAATATTAACAGAAGTACTCATGTTTATAGCCGTACAATTTGTCATACCTAAATCTTGGAAACAACTCAAATGCCCTTCAACTGAGGAATGGATAAAAAAAAAAAAGATTTGATATCATTATAAAATGGAGTAATATTCAGCTACAAAGAAAGATAAACTTGAGAGTTTTATAGGTAGGTGGATGCAACTAGAAACCATACTCTTTAGTGAAATAACCACATGTGTAAACATTATACTGCCCCCTCTAGTGTAAGAACTTGAAATAGTAAATAAAATCCAAAAGGTACAGTACATGTTGTGGAAGGGAAAGAAACTGCTCAAAAGGAAGGCACAACTTGGGATGAGTGAAAGGAAAAAAGAAATAAGGGAAGGAGGACAATATATATATATATATATATATATATATATATATATATATATATGCTAGTATAGCTGGGATAATAATACTCATTTCGATTGGCTGATTGATAGGAACAGTCATTGTTTAAAATTTTTGACCAATTTTGCATGCTTATATCTAGTAATATGGATAGATAGATAGATAGATAGATAGATAGATAGATAGATAGATAATTTTTAGAGAAGGCTCTACAAGGTGTTCAGGGTCTCACTACTAGATCTGACTTGGAAGTGGGAGCTGTAAACAAGATCTGGGATTGCAGGTGGGCGCATCCACACCCAGTCTCCATTGCAGTCTCAGCACGTCCCAGGGGTGGGGCCAGCATGGCAGGTTCGGGTTCCTGGTCCCTGCTTGCAGGTGCTTTAATTTGCTAAGCTATTTGGCAGGATCCTATCATATTATTTACTGAAATTCTGTATCGTTTCTAATTTGTTTAAAAAAATATTTTTAATTAAAGCCACAACAGTGCTTTATGCTTTTATGCATATCATCACAGCTCTGGGCTCAGGGGACAGATTTTGTTCCTTGTCTCTCCTGTAGCTGCAATGACTGGGGCCAGCAACACCTTTCACTCATATCTGGAATCTGATCTGGGGAGGCTTAAACTTCTGGAGACAGGAACAGCATCTGTCCTTTTGTCTCCACACTGCCTCCACAGGCTTTCTCGCATAGCCAGACTTCTTTCAAAGCAGTTCAGAACTTCAAAGATTCATGTATATCCCTAGTGAGACAGCCAAGTTGAAACGCGTTTTCCAGTCTAACCTCAAAGTTGAATGCAGTCATGAGGTCCCCACCAGACTCATGCAGAGACAAAAACACCTCTTGATGAGAAGTGTACCCTAGAGTCTGCGGACATGTTTTTAAATCCTCACAGGACTTCTCAGACCTCTGGCGGGCAGCCTGGAACACTGTAATGAGTCACTCACTAAACCACAAACTGGTGCCGTGCGGTCCCCTTTCTGCTATGGTAATAGGAGAGTCGTGTTTCAGAGAGCCCGCTCTTGAATGCCTTTCTCCTGACACTTAGGAGGCCTGGAACTCTAATCTGTTTTCTTTTGATATCTTTTTCTTTCACCCTCAAAATAATCCCAGGAAGAAGTACTTATCGACCTCCTGTCCTGGAGTTGGTAATGAGAGGCACCATGTTGGTGTACGTACGGTGGAACTCTGGTAAGGAAAATCCCTGCACCGCCCGCCCAAGAGGGTGAGCCATTGCCAGCCGTGGATCCTACACGGAGGAGGCCACGCGGGAGGGCAGATGTTCCCAGCAGAGACAAAAAAGCCGGGGCTGCGCCGCTAACCTTCCTGGATGGAAGTCAAAATCCCACTGGGGGCGATGGGGTCTGGACTTGATCCATTCCTGGAAACTGGGCTCACCCGGTACTGAGTTCACAAACACTAGTATTCTCTTTTTTTTTCTGAAAAAGGATCCCCTGTCCTTGCCGTTGCGCTGAAGCGGCCAGGGCCCCGCGACGACGCCCCTCACGGAGGCTCGCCTTCCTGCCTCCTCTGTGGCCCTCGCGGCGACCCCAGCGTGCCAGGCCTCCCCGCTCGGGAAATCCTTCGCGGCGCCGCGCGGACTGGGCGTGCCCAGCGGCCGCAGGTCGCCGGCGGGCAGCTGAGCGCTCTCGGCGTCCCGCCGCGCCGCGCGTCCTCGCTCGCCTTCCACGCACGAAGGCGGCAGCAGGCAGCTGCAGCCCTAGCGCCAGTGGCAGCGGCAGCAGCGACACGGCCAGCACGGGCGAGGCGGAGCGCGTGTGACGCCTGTTCCAGACGTGCGACGGCGACGGCGACCGCTACATCAGCAGGTACGCCCCTCGGGCCCGCCCTCAGCGCCGCCCTCGGCCCCAAGCTCTGGGCGGGCGGACTTCCGCGGGTTGCGCGAACGCTGGCGGGGAAGTTGGGGCGCTGCGGCGGGCGGGCGGAGGCGTGTGCTGTGCGCGCCTGCTGGAAGTGCCAGCGGGTCCTCCTTTCCCCGCGCAGTCTTTGTCTAGGTTCGGAAGCCTTAGTGCGGCTGCGAGCCCGCCCGGCTGCTCCTCAGTGGGTGCGCGCCGCGAAGGCCGCGGGCGGCGACCTGCCTCTCCGCGTCGCCGAGCGGCCGCGGGGCGGCGCTGGAAGCGAGATGACTCTCAGCGACAGACTCGGACGTGGAAATAACCGGCAAAGAACTTTTATGTGCCACAGAGTCCATGGGAAAGGGTTTTGGTTTCACAGGAAGACTGCATTGAATTTTTATTTTTCCTCAGAAATTAAGCTCAGGACCTTGGACTTGCCAGGCAGTGCTTTGCCACTGGGCTACATCCGCAGTCCTGCAGTAGATTCTTCTAGTTCACTTTATTAACTTTATGACCCCATATTTCATAAGAGTGAATGTTTTAGACCCTACATATCATGTAGAAGAAAGTTATTCTATTTGTGGAAATAACTTTTTTGAGGGAGATTTATGTCTTTTTACCTTTTAAAATTTTTTATTTATGTTATGGCCGGCTCAGCCTGCCCTGAGTGTGGGGCTAGTATGGCATGTGGTGCCAGGGATTAAACCATGGTCCCTGCAGTTGCCTAAGCTTGCCTAAGCAGGCACTTTAGACCGCTGAGCTATCTCACTGGCCCCCAAATGTCTTTTTGCCTTTTCAGTGTATGAAATTATTTTGAAATCTTTAACAAATATTTAAGGCAAACATTTAAATATGATTATTATCCCCTAATCTCACCGTTTAGTCTCTAGTCCCTCCCACTATCCCGAAACATAAGAAACAACTATTATACTTTTTAACTATACAAATTTATCTTTTTTTTTGTGGAACTGGACAAATTTATCTATTTTTGAATATTTCATATAAATGAAATAGCATATGTGGTCCTTGTGACTGGTTTACACTTGATCTTAGCCAAAAGGCTGAGAAGCGATTTTGTGACTGGTTTATTTTACTTAAGTTTTTGAAAATTAATCCAGCTTAAAGTATCTATCAATAGTTTGTTCCTGGGGCTGGGGAGGTAGCTCCGAGGCACAAGTGCCTGCTAGGCAAGTGCAAGGTCATGAGTTTAAACCCTGGTCCCACAAAACAAAACAAAACAAAACAAAATAATAATAATAATAATAATTTGTTCCTTTTGGGGCCCGGCAGGATGGCTCAGTGGTCTAAAGCGCCTGCTTAGGAAAGTTTAGGCGGCTTCAGGGACCACAGTTCGATCCCCGGCACTACATGCTGTGCCAGCCCTGCCCTCAGGGCAGGCTGAGCTGGCCATAAAAATAAATAAGTAAATAAAATAAAAAGTCTTTAAAAATAATAATAATTTGTTCCTTTTTGTGATTAACTTTTCACCTTAAAAAGGCAACATATTTTTATTCATTCATAAGATGATGAACATTAGGTTATTTTTTTTGAACTTTTAAATAATGCTTCTGTAAATACATATCAGTATCTGTATGGACTTAGTTTCAGTTTTCTTGGGTATATGTCTAGGGGTAGATTGCTGGATCATATGGCAGTTCTATTTTATGCTTCTGAGGATTTTCTAGGCTGCTTTTCAAAATAGCTGTACCGTTTACCTTTCTACAAGCAATGTATCAAGGTTCTTATTCTTTATATTATTGTTAATACTTACCTACTTTTTAATTATGATCATCCCCATACTCTGGTTTTTCTTCAGATCGTATAAATCTTTTGCCTTTTAATTATGATCATCCTGATGATATAAAGTGATACTTCCTAGTTGCTAATGATATTAAATATGTTGATCATGTGTTTATTGGCCATTTGTATGTTTTCCCTGGAAATATGTCTATGTAGCAATTTTATCCACTCTTAAATTAGGTTGTTTTATCATAATTTTTACAATGGTTGCAAAAATTGACAAGGTGATCTTCAAATTCATATGAAAACTCAAGGATACCAAAATAGTTAAACTCAAAAAGAACAAAATAGAAGATTTCACACTTTCTATCTCAAAACATACTCCAAAGCAGTAATAATCAGTACAGTATACTAGATTCATCAAAAAGAGAAAACTACAGACCAATATCCTTACTGAATAGAAATGCAAAAATCTCCAACAGAATGCTAGCAACCAAATGCAATAACACATTAACAATATTGTTCACCATAGTCAAGTGAAATTAAACCCAGAGGTTCAAGGATGATTCAATATATACAGGTTAATAAACATGTTCTACTGTATCAATAGAATGAAGGGCAAACAGCTGACCAGACAGCTCAGTGGACTAAAATGCCTGCATAGGAAGGTACAGAGACCAGGATTCCATCCCCAGTGTGCAGTGCCAGCCCTGCCCACGGGGCACGCTGAAAGAGCAATTGAGACCAGGTGTGGTAGCATGCACCTGTAATCCCAGCCCTTGGGAGGCTGAAAACAGAGGACCACTATGAGTTCAATCTGTGTAGGGAGACCCTGTAATAAATATAATTTTTAAAAATGAAGGAAAAAATCATATGGTCCTCTCAGTTAATGTGGAAGAAGGAAGAAGTGTTATAAAATTCAATACCCTATTATAAAAATTTTGGGTTTCTCTTTAGACCATATAAGTCTTTCACCTTTTAGGATCTGGGGAGATAGCTCTGTGGCACAAGTGCCTCCTGGCAAGTGCAAGGTTATGAGCTTGAACCCCGGTCCCGCAAAAAAAAAAAAAAAAAAAAAGTGGACAAATTAGACATTCTAGCAATGTATCTCACATAATAAAACCATTTAGAGTAACAGTTAGAGGGAATAGAGAAAGGCTAAAATCTATATCTAAGATTAATAAGGGTGTTCACTTTCTTTTTTTTTTTTTGTGGGACCAGGGTTCAAACTCACGACCTTACACTTGCCCAACAGGCACTTGTGCCTTGGAGCCATCTCCCCAGCTCCCAGGGTGTTCACTTTCACCACTTCAACATAGTACTAATGAACTTAACTAGAGTTAAGCAAAAGCATTATGTTAGGGCCTGGCGGGATGGCTCAGTGGTCTAAAGCGCCTGCTTGGGAAGGCTTGGGCAGCTTCAGGGACCATGGTTCGATCCCCAGCACCACATGCTGTGCCAGCCCTGCCCTTGCGGTGAGCTGAGCCGGACATACAAATGAGTGAATAGACAAACAAGGGTTCTGAAACAAGAAAAATAAATAAATAAATAAAATTTTTAAAAAAAGAGCATTATGTTAGGTAAGAGAGTGAGTTCAAGGACAGCCTAAACTACATAGCAAGACCCTATATCAAAAAACAAAACAAAAAAAGGAAGAGGGTTTGAAATAGAGAGGTAAACGTTTTGGAGGTGAGGAAGAGAAACATTAGAAAAGGGAAGGGGAGAAGGAAGGACACAGGGAAGGAAGGATGTTGAAAATGAGCAAGATCATATATATATCATATATATATGTATCATATATATATATGTATATATATACACCCCAAGCAAATATAATTGTTATATGTTGTAAATATATGCCAATAAAATAATATTTATGGATAAATATTTTTTTCAGTATAAAAAAGAAAAAAAAACATAAGGTTAAATATTTGTGAACTTGGCTTTGGCAATTGATTATTATATGATACAAAAACAGAAGATTATGAAAAGAGATCAGTTGGGTGTCATAAAAATGTTAAAGCTCACACTTCAAAGGACACTATCAGAGGAGACTGGGGAAATAGCTCAGTAGAATAGGTGCTTGCCTGGCAAGCACAAGGGCCTGAGTTCAATCCCTGCCCCACAAAAAGAAAAAAAGAACACTATCAAAAACATGAGGGACAACCTTCAGGATGGGAGAAAATTTTGGAAAATCATATCTAAGAGCCTATAACTAAAGAACCCTTATGGAGAGTTTCCCTGACTACTATATTGGATTTGCTGTGCCTCACCTATCTTTTCCATCATAGTACTAGTTGCTTTCTTTCAAAACATTCTTTTTTTTTTTTTTTAATGGCCAGCTCAGCCTGCCCTGGGGGCAGGACTGGCACAGCATGTGGTGCCGGAGTCCTTGTGGCTGCCTAAGCTTTCCTAAGCAGGCACTTTAGACCACTAAGCCATCTCACCAGCCCTCAAAACATTCTTTAATTAATTAATTAATTAATTAATTTTTTGATACCAGGAACCAAACTTAGAACCTTGTGCTTTCCAAGCAGGCACTGTGCCACTGAGCTATATCCCTGGTCCTCAAAGTATTCTTTACAAGTTTTAACTACATAACTATTTGTTTCTTTACCTATTCATTGGTATTCTACCACTGACTATAAGATTCATAAGGGACAGGATCATTTCTATTTTGTTAAAACTCAGTACTTAGCATAGTATATGCCATGAATATACAATCAGCAAATTCTTATGACTAAAAGATCAATAATAAACAAGAATACATAACATACACTGAAAAATCCTTCAAGCATTTTCATTCCTAGACACATTCCATATTTGTAAAATATTTTAAATGTTTAAAGGGACATGTATTTTATTAAACGATATATTCCTTTAAAATAACACTTTTAAGGGCCATCAAGATAGCTCAGCAGACTAAGCGCCTGCTTAGTCAAGCACAGAGGCCAAGATTGGAAACACTGCACCACATGCTGCACTGTTCCTGCCCCTGGGCATGCTGAGCTAGCCACCAAGCCAGTGTGGTGGTGCGTACCTATAATTCCAGTGCTAGAGAGGTTAAAACAGGGGTATCACGAGTGTGAGCTGCATAGTGAGACCCTGTACCAAATACATTAAAAATTAATTAATTAATTAATTAATTAACACTTTTAGATTGTACATTAAGGATAGTGTGTAGGTGTCCCCCAAAACATTATGCACTCATAGGTGGGAGTTTTTGAGAGGTAGCTGAATGTAGAGTGTGTGATTGGTTCATTGTGCAGTGCTAGGATTAAAGGTAGGTAATCACTAAACCAATCTACTCTTTATTTGGCACCACTCTAATCCTGGTAGCCTAGATACAGCATAAGGGACAGAAAAAGGCTTATCTTTTCTTTGCTTTGCTATCTTCTGCCCACCATGAACTATTTCTCCTTTGCAATGCCTGTCTGACATACTGTAACCTTGCCTTAAAGCCAGCCAGTTATGGACTGAAACCTCTACAAACTGTGAGCTAAATAAACAATTCCTCCATTAAGTTTATATGTTGTGTATTTTGCTTCAGCATCAAGAGAAAAGTAACTAAGATAATATAAAAGACTTTTTGTTGCAAGTTTTAAAAATATAGAAATATATAAAAATAAAATTAAAGTCAATCCCATAGTCAGCGTCTTGATTATTGTTCTCTTGCTGCTCAGATAAAAATACTCAGAGAGAAAGGTTTTATTTAGCTTACAGTTTGTAGAGGTTTGAGCCTATACTTGGTTGTCTCTAGGCAGAATGGCATATGGTAGAAGGCCAGCAGATCATGGTAGCAAGAACAGCAAAAGCAACAAGAGCAAAAAAGGGAAGAGCAGAAAAAGCAAGCCTCTTTTCCTTCCTTACATGCAGGCCAGCTGTCCTAGAGTGGGTGTAGCATTCCTACCCATAATCCTGCAATGGACCATGAATCAAACATAAACTCTAGAGGCCCACCTTATGATTGTGTGAGGCTTTGGGGGGACATTCAGAACAAACCATATCAGTCAAGGAATATGATTTTCATTTTCCAGTAATATATATGTATCATTATTTCTCTAGTATATGAACATGATTGGATAAATGAAAAGTACCTTATTTCATGGGTAGGAAAGCTTAATATTGTTAAAATAGTCAGACTCCCTATATTGATATACAAAATTTAATGATATTAAAATATCATTAGAGTGTGCATGTTGTGATGATTTTTGTATATGGGTATTAAAGTTCATCAAAATTGTTAGAAAGATTGGCAAATTTAACCTATAATTATTACGATATATTATGTATTTTTCTGTTGTTGGATATTTGAATTGTTTGTAGTTATTTGCTTTGAAATTATTGCTGAAGACTTGGTGATACTATTATTTTATGTACCAGTAAAGCCATGATACAATATTTCTTACCACTTAGAATTTTTTTTATTCTTATTTGATAGGTGTCCTTTAAACTTCCTTAGTGGTGCATTTTACCACATGTGTATAACTTTAAAAAAAACTGGGGGGCCGGGGAAATAGCACCATGACACAAATGACTGCCTGGCAAGTACAAGCTCATGAGTTCAAACCCCAGTCCCGAAAATATATATATATATATATATATATATATATATATATATTTTTTTTTTTTACATTTATCTGGTACAGGGCCTTGACACACAGCTCCTACCTGTAGTAATCCTCTTGTGTCAGTCCTCTCAGCACTGGGATTATAGGCATGTACCACCATGCCTAATTTCGGTGGCTGGCAGGGTGTGCCCACAGTTCTGAGGTGGGCATGGCATGTGGTACCTAGGATCTTTCCAGGGTCCTTGCGTTTGCCAGGCAGGTGCCTAGACCATGGAGCTATCTCCTCAGCCCCTTGTATGTAACTCTTATGCCAAATAAAAAAGAAACAAGCTAATTGAATACACAGTATATTTTGGCCTAGAGAAGCATGAACTATTAAACTGACAGCACATGCTATCAGAGGTCCCCTCTCCAGGTGGTGGTCTCTTGGAGATATGGAGCTAATCATCCTGGACATGGTGGCATAGTCTCAAGGTCTTGCTATGAAATTCAGGCTGCTTTAAATTAGGAAACCTGCAGTAACTATGAGCTAAATAAACCTTTCCTTCCCTAAGCTTATGTGTCTGGTATTTCTCCCAGCAATGACAGAGAAAAGTAACTAAGACAGAATTTGGTACCAGGAAAGTTAGATTGTTGCTATGGCTAAACCTGACCATGTGGATTACGAGCTTTTGGGAATAGCTTATGGGAATAAATAGGAAAGGTTTGGAGATATAGCCTACAAGCAAAGCACTAGAACAGTTTTGGCACTTCTGTAGGGGAGGTTCTGGTCAGAGCTCAGACAAGAAGACTGATAGTAAGCCGATCTGTAGAGACCAGGCTGTGGAGGTTTCTGCTGGAAAGAAGGACTGTATTGGCTGTTGGACTCCAGATCATTTGTGTTTTGACTTGGCAGAAAGTTTGGTAGAATTTTGCCCATGTCCAGAGACTCTGCCTGAGACTGAACTTAAACATGGAGGACTAATTAATTTTTCAAAGGAAATCTCAAAGCAGTCAAACATTGGAGCAGTGGCATAGTTATTACTAGGGGCTCTTATTCAAATATATGTTGAGAATAAAGAGCAAACAGCCCAGCAGAATGATTTAAAATGTTGTGAGTTTGGCCAGAAAGTAAGCACCAGGAAGGCTGCAGACTACAAAGATAGAACTGAGATCTCCATTGCCCAAGAGGAGCAGGAGAGTAGAAAAGATGTCCTGGGGGCATCACATGAGGTGGCAGGTTCTTGCTCTTTGCAGCCTCAGAATCACAAGGGTGAAGGACTTTGCTTTGAGGAGAAAGTCATGGAGCCCCAGGTTCCAGAATGGAGGTGGCAGCCACAGCAGGTTTCAGAGTGGAGGTGGCAGCTACACCAGATTACAGAATGGTGCTGGCATAGAGAATTTGTTTCTCAGAATCAGGATTAGAGTGTTCAGAAATCCAGGCACTCGACCCCTACAGTTAAGAGAGAAGGAATTCTGGCTACTGCTCCAGCTGGCAGCAGACCTTGGCATCATCTAGGTGGCATTGGTTTTAGGTACATGCAGAATGCAGGAGTTCTGAGGTTAAGAAGGCTTCCACCTAGATTTCCAGAGAAAGCCTGGGAGGCCAGGCAGTTTGCCCCAAGGAGGACAGTGTGTGAAGCTGTGAGTTAGAAGCCTACTCTGTGGAAAACCCAGAAGTTAGCAAAAGCCAGTAATGTGGATCATCTAAGGAAAACTTCAAAGGGGGAGCAAAGTTGGCCTAAGAGAGAAGCTATGAGAGCTACCACCAAGAGTGCCATAGGGCTGGAGCCACATAGAGCTCACATTTGCCACAGATTGTTCAGATGTTCCACATGGAACTATAAGACTTAATGTTTTCCCTGCTGGATTTTGGACTTGTTTTGACCCCAATGTTTGTATCCTCCTGTGTATACCTTTTGGAATGGCAATGTTAATCTTGTGTCTTTGAATGTTCAATATATTTTACATTTCATCTGTGTAGTTGCTCACAGTTGAGAGTTTGCCTTGGATCTTGGAGGTAACTTTTCAGCAATGCTGAAACTGTTGGGACTTTGGCAACTCTTAGAAATGGACTAAAATATGTTCACAGGAAGGGATATACATGAGACTTTGAGGGCCCAGGGGCAGTATGGTTTGCATGTAATTGTTCCCCCAAAGCCTCATGTAAATCATGGGGCTGGCAAGTGTGTGGCCCAAGGGGTGGGGCCAAAGGACCAGGATGGGGCTTGAGGGGCATGGCGAAGAGAGGCATGAACCATTAAGCTGACAGCATGTACTGTCAGAGCCCCCACCACCACCACCAGGCGGCGGTCTTTCGGAGGTATAGAGCGAATCATCCTGGATACAGTGGCATAGTCTCAAGGTCTTGCTTTAAATTATGAAACCTCCAGTAACTGCAAGCTAAATAAACCTTTCCTTCCCTAAGCTTGTGTGTCTGGTATTTCTCCGAGCCACAACAGAGAGAAGTAACTAAGACAGGGCTTAACTGTTTTCTTTGTTAGATGCTGGCACCTTTTCTGCAAATGTTGGTATTGGTACTCTTGATCTTACAAGGGAGGGTTGAGAGTTGCAGTTAATTAATTATGTTACTGGGAGTAACAACCTGATTCGCATTTAACAAGCAGTAGTAACTGTGTCAGGACCAGGCAATGGCAATTAAAGAAACATTTAGATTTGATCATGTTCAACTGCACATCTTACAAAATTTTAAAAATTATATTTTATATAATGCTAGAATAAACACCTTCATTGTACCATTACTGTATTATTAAAGAATTCCTCTGGCTAGTGAGGTAGCTGAGTAAACTAAGTGCCTGCTTAGGCAAGTGCAGGGACCAGGATCGGATCCCCAGCACCACATGCCACACTGGTCCTGCTCCCAAGTGTACTGAGCTGGCCACCAAGACCAGGGGTGGTGACACATGCCTGTTCCACTGCTGAAGGGGGCTGAGTGCAGGAGAATCACTGAATCCAAGCTGTGTAGTGAGAACCTGTACTAAAAACATTAAAAAATAAAAAAGACATTAAAAACTCAAAACTGGAGTTGTTGGTGAATACATGAACTAAAATTGGTTGCAGAAAATCTCTCTCAGCAATAACAGCTAGCACCACAAACAATTCTCAGTTTTAATAGAGAATAAATGTTTTTAACTCTAGAACTTTATATTTATATGTCAAACACACTTCACTTGTCTCCCTCCTTATTCACTGTTAGTGGAACTTGGGAAGTCAAGAGAAAAATCTTTCCTGGCTTCTAGAGTGTTCTGGGAAACACTTCCATGATAAATAAGTGAAATAGACTGTGGCATCCAGATTCCTTATCCAATAGCAGAGTAGATTCCCATGACCTAAGTATAAAACCTGTAATGTATTTATTCTTCTTGGAAGCAATACTATGGAACACAATTTTTAAAAGAGAGCCTTTGGTGAGATTTAAAGAATAGCATAACCAAAGCCAAACTTCAAAGAAACTGAGTTGTAATAGAAACTTAAAGCTAAAATGAAACCATAGTGGCATTCAGAAAAGTATAATTGGAGCCTAACTGGGAGGAGGGAAAAAAAGAAAGAAAAAAAAAAAACAAACCCTAAAACCCTAAGGAAACCAACCATAAGACAATTAGTTTACTAAAACAAGGAAAAGGAGAATATGATCCTATTTTGATTTTTAATCAGGTACTTAGAAACCAAATCCCACCTGGCTTCCTTTGAAGTAACTTAAGATAAAAGGTATAGCCCTGCTTAGTATTTTAAAGTGGGAACAGTGTTTTTGTTTGTTTGTTTGTAGACAGGGACTTGCCGTGTAGTGCAGGCTGTCGTTGACCTTGCTGTGATCCTGTTGCCTCAGCCTCCCTAGTGCCGAAATGACAGGCACACACCATCACCACCAGTGGAGGCAGTATTTTGAAGGGACTGTATGAAGCCTCCAGTCATCTAGAATTGACTTTGATAGTTGGGTTGGGAGATAACTCAGTTGAATAAGCACTTGCCTAGCAAGTGCAAGGTCCTGAGTTCATTCCCTGGTACCGCGAAAACCAAAACAACAAAATCACAGAATTGATTCTGATAAGCACTATTTCCTTATTACTGACATATACTAAAATCAACCCAGTTTGTGCATTTTTCTTTTCTTTTTTTTTGGGGGGGGGGGGACTGGGGTTCAAACTCATGACCTTGCACTTGCTGGGAAAGTTCTTGTGCCACAGAGCTATCTCCTAGCTCCTGAGTGTATATTTTGATAAATGTCTATTTGACAAATTTATATACAACCACAATTATTGCTTGTTTTCATAACCCTAAAATAATTTTTGTGCCCCCTTTCGCTTCTATCTCTACCACGGTGCTGGTCCTCCTACAAGCATTGATCTGCTTTCTATGTCTATAGGTTTGATTTATCTTTTAGTTTTTCATATATTTGGAATCATACAGCATGTATTATTTTGTGTCTGGCTTATTTCAGGAAACATCTTTCTTTTTTGTTAACACTGCATACTATGAATGTGCCATAATTATCCCTGCATTTTTTGATGGACATTTGGGTTGTATCTATTTTTGAGGATATTATGAAGAAAAGCACTGTGAACATTCATGTATAACTACATTACTCTTGAGAATACATGTTTGACAGCATCTCAAATTTGCAATGTTAAGAACCAAATACCTGGCTTCTCTTTCCAAGATGCTCCATCCTTACTCTCCCCTTATAGCAAATGGCTTATCAATAAGCAAAGGCTTAACCTTATACTAAAGCCCTAAGTCAAAAACATGAAATTATCATGTATTCTTTCAAACAGCAAATCTAGTCCATCAACAATCCTCTTGTAAATGTAGCTAGCATCTACCATCACTACAACTAAGGCCCAGTAATCCGTCTCTCAATGAGATGATTATAATAGGCTCCTACTTGCACTCTTACCCCCTCTACATTCTGTACTCTCAGGCCTATACAGATAGCAGCCAGATAACTTGCTTAAAGGTCTATTAGATCATGCTATTTCTCTATAGAACAGTGGAAAAAATACTGTAGCAGGAAAACTAGGCTAATTAACTAATTAATTAACTGTGTGATTTGGTTCCAGACTCTATGTATTAATTTCCTCAACAAAAAGTGGAATGATATGAGAGGGTAGGCACTTGTGCCAAGGAGCTATATCCCCGTCCCCAAAAGTTCTATTTAAAAACATAAAACATAACTTTTAAAATCCTCTTCTGATTCTATCCATTTCTTTCAGTTTTGGGTTCATTTTTATTGAGGGACTTTTCCATACTTTTCATTGATGGGACATATTCCATACTTCTTTACATGCTTCAATTTTTTAAAATGTATTTAATACAAGGCTTACAGGGTTTCAGTACACAGCTTGTACTTGTAATGGTCCTCCTGTTTTCAGACTCCCAAGCTGGGATTACAGGCGCATCCACACCCTGTCTCAATCATCACCTCAGTGTGCCCTGAGGGCAGGGCAAGCACGGCACACTGAAGATCAAACTCTGGCCACTGCACTCTGCCTAAACAGGTGCTTTAGTTTACTGAGCTATCTATCCAACCCAACATGCCTCAATTTTTGTCAGACATTTTCACTTCTCGACTTCTGGGATTCTTGTTACATTCTTTTACTGTGTTCTAGTATGCTGTTGAGTTCTCATCTTTCAGGAGTGTCTTAGTTACTCTTCTCTCTTAGGTTGGCTTTGCTCCCTCTTTGCAGTTTCCCTTAGACAATCCACATACCTGGTTCTCCCAAACTTCTGGGGTTTCCATGGAATAGGTTTTTCACTCACAGCTTCACACACTGCCTGGCCTCCCAGGCCCTCTTCTGAAATCAAGATGGAAGCCTTCTTAACCTCAGAACTTTTGCATTCTGTATGCACCTAAAACCAATGCCACCTAGATGATGCCAAGGTCTGCTGCCAGCTGGAGCAGTAGCCAGAATTCCTTCTCTCTTAGCTGTAGGGGTTGATGCATGGATCATTGAGCACTCTGACCCTAATTCTGAGGAATAAATTCTCCATGCTGATGCCATTTTGCAACCTGGTACAGCTGCCATCATTCTGGAACAAAAGACTCAGTGGTTTTCCCCTCAAGGCAAAGTCCCTGACCTTTGCAATTCTGAGGCTGCAAAAGATGAAGACCTGACACATCCTGTGATACCCTCAAGTCATCTTTTACATTCTCTGGTTCCCTCTCAGCAATGGAGATCCTCTTAGCTCTATCTTTGCAGTCCACAGTTTTATTGGTGCTTTCTTCCTAGCCAAACTCACATTTTGAAACATCTTGCCAGGCTCCTTGCTCTTCATTCTTAACATAAATTTGGCTAAAAGCCCCAAATAATAGCCATGCCACCACCCCAATATTTGGCTGTTTTGAAATATCTTTTGAAAGATTAATCAGTCCACCATGCTTAAACTCACTCTCAGGTGAAGTCTCTGGGCACACAAAAAATTCATACAATTTTTCTGCTAAGTCAAAACAAATGATCCAGAGTCGAACAACTAATACAGTCCTTCTCCCCAGCAGAATCCTCCCCAGCCTGACGTTTACAGACTGGCCTTATGGTCTCCTTAGCTCTGACCAGACTCTGTGCTACAGAAGAGCTGAAGCTGTTCCAGCTTTTTGCAAGTAAGCAATGTCTCCAAACCTTTCCTGTCTCTTCCCATAAGCCATTTCCAAACACTCATGATCCACATGGTCAGGTTTAGTCACAGCAACGGCCCCACTCCTGCACTACCAAATTCTGTATTAGTTACACTTCTTTCTTGCTGGGACAAATACCCAATACTCAGAATGAGGGAAGGAAATGCAAATCCCCTGCCCCAGAGGAGGTGCAACACTCCCGCCCATAATAATCAATTACAAATTCTAGAAGCCAGCGAAATGACTGCATGAGGTTTTGGGGGGACAGCTATACACAAACCATAACAAGGGGCATCTTAAACATTGTTTGAAAGTCTAGGACTGTGACAGGGAACCTTTTAGAGCTTTCTATGATATCAACAGCTCACTATCTCATACATGCCATTGCTTCCCCAACACTGGTAGGGCTAGTTTGGTCTCTCTCTCTCTGTCTCACTCCCTGTCTCTGTCTCATGTCTCTCCCCCACTTCTGTCTTTTCCCCTCACCACCCCCTTCCTCTTTCTTTTGTACCATAATTCCATCTGCTTTGGCTTGCCTGATCTTAATTCTCTGTCCAGTGAGACCTTGGAGGCAGTCTCGATTCCTCCTCCTAATCTGCAGCCTGAGGCTGGCTCCAGTTGTAAGTTGACTTTACTAGTGTCCCTCTACTCATGAATCATTGTCTTGTGCTATGTGTTGTGAAATGTCCGGTAGTCATTGTTTCATGTATTTTTGTCTTGTATTCTAGTTATTTTAGGTAGGAAGGTATATATGGCCTCTGTACTGCAGTATCATGACTTGTACTGAAGTCTCATTTTCTGTTTGTACTAAGTATTCTAAATTGAGCCCATTTGGAAGAAACTTTATTGCCCTTAATAGCTTTATTGAGATCTTATTTATATAATGTCTAGTTTATCAATTTTAAATGTGTGATCCACTGGTGTTTAGTGTATTCATAGATTTTGCACTGATCTTCACAGTCAGTTTTGGAATAGTTTCATTAATCATAAAAGAAACTCTGTGCTGTTAGCAGTCATTCTCTGAATCTTGCAGCCCTATACAGCCATTAATTTCACATTTATGGATTTGCTTGCTGGGAACATTTCGCATAAATTGAATCATATATTATGTGAACTTTGATTGCTTGGTTTATTCTTTTATTTATTTATTTATTTTTATTTTTTTGAGGTACGAGGATTGAACTCAGTACTCTGAGCTTGCCAGGCAAGCGCTTATTGTGCTGAGCTATCTCTCTGGCCCTGGTTGCTTCTGTTTTGATATTGCATTCAAGAAGTCTGCCTAAACATTGGTCAAAGAATGATTCACGTGTTCTCTTCTAGGAATTTTATAATTTCAGCTTTTACATTAGCTTGTGATCCATTTTGAGTTGCTTTTTATGTATGGTGTGAAGAAAGTGCAAATTTTATCTATGTTTTGTAGATATCCAGTTGTCAGTAACCATTTGCTAAAATAGATTATTTTTTCCATTTTCTTGATAGCTTGTTTGAAAATTGGTTTACAACCTCTATTTTAAGGTGAGGAAGCAAGATAATATAAGACCTTTCCCACCATATATGCTTCCCAGCTAACAACACACACACACACACACACACACACACACACACACACCACTTAGTTTACCTTACATTCTCAAAGTTCTTTACTTTTTAATTTACCAAAACTGTGTGTTAAGGCTGATGTTATTTTATAATGGCTTTTTAGGATCAGTAGGAATGGCATTTAAAATCTTGGCACAGGCATTTGCATTCTAAATGAAGTTACATGGGGTCTCAGCTGGGGACTGTCGCTGAGTAAATTGAAAATCTCTTTATTTCTTAGCCCCATAGTGGAAGCCATATGGAGGGAAAGGGCATTTCTTTCAAGAATAGTTAATTGTTAGCTTCTCATTGTCATTTTAAAATTCTAGTTTAAGTATGCAAAGGAGTCATCATTAAATTCATGCCATTGATTATAGATGACTGGTAAAAAAGTAAAAGCTAGGTAGACAGAAGAATTCTCTGGACCTATTCAATGTTCAGACATTTGGATCCCTGCTATCTGAAGAAGTGAAAATATATAAATAGAACAAATTTCTAGATTGACCAGTAAGCATAATATGTGCCTAATGTGACAGTTGTTAGTTGAGTTTAAGTGCTGCTCTCGGTTGAGTAGTAAGTTATAAAATCATTGCCTAGAAAATTCTAGATAAACTTTGTATTTAATTAATTAATTTTATGTATTTATTACAGTGTCTACAGTCTCACTACACAGATCTGACTCCTAGTGATCCTCCTTTTTCACCCTTCCATGTGCTGGGATTGCAGGCATGCACCACCACACCCAGTCTCAGTTGCCTCTCAGCACATCTTGTGGGGGTGGCAGCACAGCACACTGGGGATCAAATCCCAGTCCCTGTGCCTGCCTAAGAAGGCACTTTAGTCCATTGAACTATCTGGCTGGCCCTTGTATTTAATTTTTTGAAAATGGACATCAGTGGTAGAGAAGATACTGGAAGAGTGTTTTATATTTTATACTGTTGTTAATTTGACATCTACCAAATATTATGGCAAATGCCATTATTTAAGTTGTCTGTTGTTTAAAACAAAGGGTTAAAGGCCCAAATTTGTAACATAGATGAAAAGAAGATACACTGAGATGAAGGGAAGTACTATTATAAAGATTTGGCCATATTTCCTACAAATGTAGAATTTTAATTTTTTTACAAATTAAAAAAAAAAAAAAACTTTTCTGAAAAGCTTAACAGAATATTCCACACCAGAAGCTAATGCCTGTAAGGAAGGGCTTTGCTTTTACAATCTTACATACAGAGCCATAGGTAGCGCCTTAATCTGAATTTATTTCTCAGTAATAAACAGGGCAAAAATCACCATCAGAATTGTTGAGGAAGTGCTGGCTCTTCTAAAAGAATGTGTTAGCGGGTAAATCCTTCCTGTTTCCGGCTGCACGGAGGCAGCTTCTGCGTCTGGGACCTGGGACGCTGCAGCTGTGCAGCTGCCATCATGCCACAGACCAAATATATTGAATTACAGCATAAATGCTATAGGTAACACTTGGATTACCATGAGAAAAAGAGAAAGTCGAGAGGCTCATGAATGTTCAAAGAAGGCAAAAAAAAAAAAAAAAAAAAAGAGATTGGCCTGAAGGCTAAGCTCTACCACAAACAGCACCATGCAGAGAAAATATAAATGAAGAAGACTATCAAGATGCATGAAAAGAGAAACACCAAACAGAGTAACAGTGAAAAGACTCCACAAGGAGCAGTACCTGCCTCCCTGCTGGACAGAGAGGGACAGTCTCGAGCAAAAGTACTTTCCAACATGATTAAACAAAAATGAAAAGAAAAGGTTGGAAAGTGGGAAGTTCCTCTGCCCAAAGTTCGTGACCAAGGAGAAATAGAAGTATTAAAAGTTATTCAAACTGGAAAGAGAAAAAAGAAGGTATGGAAGAGGATGGTTACTAAAGTCTGCTTTGTTGGAGATGGCTTTACAAGAAAACCACCTAAATACGAAAGATTCTGTAGGCCAATGGGCTTACCTTTTAAGAAGGCCCACGTAATACATCCTGAACTGAAAGCCACCTTTTGCCTGCCAATACTTGGTGTGAAAAAGAATCCTTCATCACCACTGTATTCATCCTTGGGGGTTATTAGCAAAGGAACAGTGATTGAGGTGAATGTGAGCAAGTTGCGCCTTGTGACCCAAGGAGGCAAGGTTATTTGGGGTAAATACACCCAGGTAACCAACAATCCTGAAAATGATGGGTGCATCAGTGCAGTCTTACTAGTTTGACAGATGTTTCATACAATCATTTCTTACACTTATTGAAGATTATAGACCCATAAGGAAGACCATAACTTGAATACTGCTGAACAACTGTCTTAACTATATTCATCAAGAAAACTATTTATTAAATTGTAAAAACATTAAAAAATAAAAGAGAAAAAAATAAAAGAATGTGTTGGCAGTTTTGTGTTTATTATAGATACATGGTCAAATCAGTAGTGCTAATTTCTCTTGTTTCCCTTCTCATTTTCTAAGCTCCTTCTTCTCTGCTCAGCATGTCTTTGTGTCCTGCAGGCTCACCCCGCAAGGCGGCTCTGCACTAACACAGAAGTCATTTCCCTACAATGCAAGACTGCAGGGTCTCCTCTCAGAATTCTTCAAGTGCTGCCCATTCCTGGCAGGTAAAGTCAGCCTCCTTCTAAAAGCTTGAATTTAAGGTCCTATTCTATGTGGTGCTGTGACTGCTGCTCTGCAATGTTTATCTCTGGCTACATTCCTTTCACACTCCACCCTCCCTTGTGCCAGGCTGCTCCAGGGCCCTATACTTTGCACCAGCAGCTTTTCTGTCAGGGCCCTTCTCTTCTATTTGTCTGCCTTTTGCTTGTGTCTGGACTCAGTTTCTCCATAGCTGTTCCTCTCTCTACACTTTCCTGATGCCACAGCACCTTTCACACTCCTATACCAGCCCTCCTAATGTTTGACATTTTCTTCAATTTGTTTCCTCTCTTATACTTAAGGAGAGACTGCTTTTCTTGACTTTTGTTTCTGTAACCTCAGCACAGCACACATAATAGTAATTTATCAAACAATCCAAGACTTAAAATTCTTCATTATGTGATGGGCATTACAAATGTTTGAGTATTTTAAAGAGCCAGTGAGATAGCTAAGCAGACTAAATGCCTGCTCAGGCAAGCTCAGGGACTAGGGTTCGATCTTCAGCATCACATGCTGTGCTGGCTGCACCACTAGACATGCTAAGCTGGCCACTGAGACCAAACACAGTGGCACACACCTGTAATTCCAGTGCTGGGGAGATTGAAAACAGGAGTCCAAGCTGTGTAGTGAGAGGTCCTATGCCAAATACAGGAAAAAAAATCAAATGTTTGAAGATTTTTACAAAAATTTGTTTCTGAGTTTTGTCTAGGTAAGATGAAAAGTTCATATTTGTACATATATATATATATATATATATATATATATATATATATATATATATTGTATGCTTAGTTACTCTTCTCTCGTTGCTGGGACAAACACTCAACACTCAAAATTAGAAAAGGAAAGGTTTATTTAGTTTACAGTTACTGGAGGTTTCAGTCCATATTCAGCTGGCTCCCAGTCAGAGTGGCACATGGCAGAGGGCAACCTTTCATGGTGGCAGCTAAGAGCAAGAGAGCAGAGAGAGCTAGCTGCTCAGGCAGCTAACTTCTCTACCTTCCTTACATTGAAATGCAAATCACCTGTTCCAGGGCAGGTGCAGCCCCCATTTCCACAATAATCAAGTACAAATTCCAGAAGAGCCCCATGACTGCATGAGACTTTGGGGGAACACCTATACACAAACCATAACATATGCTTTTTAACTTAAGCTGAAATACCATTATGACAGATTTCAATGTCCCAGCTATTAATAATGTGATTTTAGACAAGTCATAAAATTTTCTAATAAATATCTTCTAGTACTTTTTTCTGTTATTTTTAGTGCTGAAGTGCTTTGTTTTGCGGGGAGTTGTACGAGTAGCTTCTGGGTCAAAGTTTTCTTATGGAAAGGCATACAGCTTAAATTAGTGTTTAATGGGCAGCTGTGTGGGGTTTATTAGTTAATCCTGCAGAATTCAGCTTCTTTGCATGAGTAGCTGTTGTTATGCAGTAGCCTTCAGATTCCTGCCAGTAATGAGTGTTTTCAAGTGCTGTGAACCTATAGCTAGAATCTTTTGTTCCCAAATATAGGTTATCAGATTGAAGCAACTTAAAACTATTCTTTGTTTTCTGTTCTACTTGTTATTGAAATATTGGTGGAAGTTGACCATGTAGTTCAGAGTATATATGAATTTAGAAAGAGAAGATTCTCAAATTAATAATTTACTTTTCATAGGCTGCCTTTCTATGGTTATTCAGTATTCACAGTGTTTTAAAATAATAGAATAAAATCAGAGGAACTTAGTCAATGCTAGTATGTATTATAGCAATATCTATTCAGCCTCTTTCACCTACTAGAATATAAGCCTTATGAATATAGCAAAAGTATCTTTATATTTCTCATACTATTTATCGGTATCTCTTCTACATAGATGTTAAATCAACATTGAATGAATGAACTGCTGTAGCTCAGAACATAGATCCTGGGTTCAATCTCTAGTGCTGCCAGAAGGAACAAAAACACAACTGTCTCCTTATTTTCACCTCCCTTACAGCCTGTAATTCTCTCACTTGGAGCATTGCAGAGACTGCTAAGTTTCTGTTTCACCTTTGGCCCCATCCAGCCTACTTCCCCATACTGTATGCAGAAAGGGCTTTCCCACTGACTAATTTTCCCATAGTACCCTGCTTAAAACCTTTTTTAAAATTATTTATTTATTTATTTATTTTCTTGTTTCACAACCTTTGTTTGTTTATTCACTCATTTTTATGGCCGGCTCAGCCCGCCCCAAGGGCAGGGCTGGCACAGTATGTGGTGCTGGGGATCGAACCCACGGTCCCTGAATCAGCCCAAGCTTTCCCAAGCAGGCGCTTTAGATCACTGAGCCATCCCGCTGGGCCCCTTAAAACCTGTAAGTGAGTGAAAATCTCCAATTTGGCCAACAAAGGGCTTACATTGCAGTGGTTCTCAACCTGTGGGTCATGACCCCGGTGGGGGTCCGAATGACCAAAACACGAGTCGCCTAAAGCCATTCCGAATCACAACTGTAGCAAAATTACAGTTTTGAAGTAGCCACCAAAATTATTTTTTGGTTTGGGGTCACCGCAACATGAGGAACTGTATTATGGGGTCAGGGCATTAGAAAGGTTGAGAACCCACTGGTTTACAGGTTTTCAGTCCTGCTTGCTTACTGGTCTAATCTTGCTCTCCCTCCTCCTGCTTCTCTGTCCACCAACCATTCTTGTCTTCTGAGTTCCAGTTTCCCCACTGTGTTCTGTCTCACTGTGCTCTCCCCAGGGAGCTCTCACATGACCAGATAGCTCATTATTATCAAGCACCCCAAACTCAACTCAAATGTCACTTTTTCAGCCTTCCTTGGCTCTCCTGGATTCCTTCATGATGCTTAGCTTGAAGTGGTTCGTTTTTTGGTGAGAATTTCTTTTTTATTTTAAAGAGAAAAAAAAAATATTTAAAAACAAAACAAAGTTAACAATGATTAATACTTTGCCTATTATTATCTTCACATTAGTTACTTAGTACAAGATATCAGTATTTATTTGTACAAGCAATGTTAACATATACCTTTCTTTTTGATGAACTCAGAGAAATGAGTAGTGTAACTGCCTTTCTACATATGTTTTTGGAGGCTTCTGTTAGGTCCGGGAGACGTCGGGAGAAGGATGAGCCAAGAGTCGGTGCCTCAAAGTGTTACAGAGCTCTTTTATTGAATAAGCTGTGCCAGCACAGGGCCACCCCCTGGAAGAGTGACCCCGAACGGCTGTGTACGCGGGTTTTTATAGGGTGCTTATGCTAATGAGGGATTCAGCAAGCAGGTTTTACAGAAGCCAATAGCGTACATTATTCGGGGGATTGGAGGAGGTGATTGGGGTGTTTCGGAATGGCGCGAGTCCCGTGGACAGCCAATGGGAGAGCGAGCTCGCGGGCAACCTATGGGAGTATATTGACCCCCCTG